>JADRCD010223670.1:36913-48203 GCA_019843815.1 Montemys delectorum
GGGGGGGTGAGTGCATGTGAGGTGTGTGTGTGAGTGCATTGTGTGTGTGTATGTGTGTGTATATGTGTGTGTGGTGTGTGTATGAGTGCATTGTGTATGCGTGTGTGTATGTGTATGCGTGTGTGTGTGTGTGTGTGTGTGTGTGTGTGTGTGTGTGTGTGTGTTTTCCTGGGACTGCAGTTGGGAACACATAATACAGGGCATTGAGTATAGGCTTTGGTGCATATACGTCTATGAGCAAGCTGCATTATCAGATGCGAGGCTACTGCCTGTTTGTGGGTATGGAGGGAAGGGGGAATCGGGGACTGAGTGGGGCTGTGGGAACATGACTGTTACGTGCTGGGATCCAGCCAGCCAGATGAAGGCACGAGAAGCAGCTCCCAATTTGTTTGGCCTCCACATTCCCCTAGAGCTTCTAAAAAACGTGGAGGTATCTTAGCTCCTGTCCTATTGCTGTGAAGAGACACTAACACCAAAGAAACTCTTACTGTTTTTTAAAGACATTTAATCAGGGCCTTGCATACAATTTAAGAGAGCTAGTCCATCCATGATTGTCGTGGCAGGAATCAGATATGGCGCTGGAGCAGTAGCTGGGAGCTTTGCATCCTGATCTGTAGGCAGAGAGTGGCAGCAGCTTTACACCCTGGGCCTGGCGTGGGCTTTTGAAACCTCAAAGTCACCCCCAATGACACACTTCCTTTAAGGAAGCCACATCTACTCCAAGAGGCCACACCTCCTAATCCTTCCTAAACAGTCCAATAAACAGTGATGGTGCATTCAAATATATGAGCCTATGGGAGTCATTTTCATTCAAACTACCATGGGAGTGGAAGGCACTAGATGGAGCCACTGTGGGGACTAACATGCCAACCTTAAAACAGGCAAGATACCTCATACTGTAGCCAAGGTGGAGGTCCCCAGAGCCAAGGGCTCAGGGATGGAGCTGTGGCCTGTTCAGAGAAACACCCCTCTTCCCGTGTTTGCCTCTCTAGAGACAACAACAGCTCAGGAGAGGAAACAGATCATCTCTCTTCTGAAGGAGAAACTCTGGGAGCAGAGCCAGGCTTCTCAGGCTGCAGACCAACAGCTTCCACTCTCAAGAGCCCACAGTGAGCTTCATTCAGAAGACAGCCTGGCCGAAGTCAGCTCAGAAGTTGATTTACTTCTCTGCAGTCTCCTCCTTTACTTCTCTGTAGTCAGTGAGGACTTGTGTCTTCAGGCTTCTCATGTGTTTACAAGGCAGAGGAAAAAGAAATCAAACATTCCTGGGAGAGAATTTGGCTCAGGCCAGGGCAGGGGTCCGGAGCCCTTGCCTGCAGGGTAGTTTTGAAACAAAGAGTATGTTTTTGTGGGCATGTCTCCTGGATGGGGGTGCGGAGGGGGCATGAATAAGGACCACAGAAGAATACAGAACTGAGGGGACACTTAGGGACCACTCCATTCTATTTTCACTTTGACCTCCTTCCATAGGACTGGGACACAGAGCAGGACACTTAGTCAACTGTGAGACAATCGATTTATCCTGCCTGTCCTGAAACAGAAAGAACTATGAAACAGAAAGAAGACACCTACGGACCCGGGGACATCACGTAGTTGGCAGAGTGCCTGTCTAACATGCAGTAGACTGACTTTGCTCTCCAGCACCACACAAACTGGGTGTGATAATACATACTGTAATGTGGGCGCCTGGGAGGTGGGGGCAAGAGGATCCAGAGTTTAAGGTCAGGACTGGAGAGATGGCTCAGTGGTTAAGGGTGGATGCCTGTTCCTACAGAGGACCCAAGTCCAGTCCTCTGGACTCATTCATACAAGATGGCTTCTAACTACTCTCGTTAGATCCAAAGGGATCCAACTCTGGCCTCTGTAAGCATCTACACTTACACGCACAAACACCACCCCCACGTAAATAATTGAAAACATAAAAACAAAATCTTTCTGTTTTTTAGGTTCAAGGCCATCCTTGGCTACATAGTGATCTTGAGGATCATCTGGGCTACCTGAGACCCTGACTCAAAAAAATGACACAGTGTGTACTGGTTTGAATATGCCAGGCCCATGGGAAGTGGCACTATTAGGAGGTGTGGCTTTGCTGGAGGAAGTACGTCATTGTGCACGTGGGCTTTGAGGGCCTATGTTCAAGCTCCCCCAAGTGTGGAAGAGCTCCTCCTTCTGGCTGCCTGCAGAAGACAGTGTCCTATTGCTGTCTTTGGATGAAGATGTAGAACTCTCAGCTCTTCTAGCACCATGCCTGCCTGGGTGCTACCATGTTCCCACTGTGATGATAATGGATTGAACCTCTGAACCTGTAAGCAGCCCCAATTAAATGTTTTTGTTTTTGTTTTTGTTTTTGTTTTTGTTTTTGTTTTTGTTTTTGTTTTTAATGAGTGTTGCTTCCGTCATGGTGTCTCTTCACAGCAATAAAACCCTAACTAAGACAGAGTGTAACGGGAATTGGTACAGACAGGATAGGCTGTCAGTCAGTGGCCAGGCTGAGCAGGACATTCTGATCTTGGGGACAAAAGAGCCAGGATGATCTAAGCCCTGTTTCTATCCCACCAAGAGCCATAAAATGGAAGACAGACAGATATGGTCTGCTCTGGGTGGGGGTGGGGAGCACTCAGGGGTCTCTTCTCACATACTGTGTTAGTTAGGGTTTCTATTGCTGCGATAGAACACAAGGACCAGAAAGGATTTGTTTCATCTTACAGAGCATAGTCAGGCATCCAGGGAAGCCAGACAATAACTCAGGCAGGAACCTGAAGGCAGGAACTGACACAGACAGAGGCCATCACAGATCACTGCTTGCTCCCCATGGCTCAGTCAGCCTGCTCATTTATCGCACCCAGAACCACCAGCCCAGGAGGGCCACTGCCCACGGTGAGCTGGACCCTCATACACCAAAGGCCCACAGGCTTGCCCATAGGCCAGTCTGATAGGGGCATTTTCTCAGTGGAGGTTTCCCCCTTCCCAAGCAACTCTGGTTTGTGTTAAATTGACAAACACCAGTCAACACACCCTCTCAGTACCCTTACCCTGCAGTTGCTTTGAGGCTCCATGTTCTCCATTCTAGAACTCTCTGAGCCTCACTCAAGGTCCCATGTACTACAGTCTGGGAATCCCCTGGGCTGCACGGTTCAGTTTTCTACTGGCCAGTAGCAAACCCAGACAGAACTGAACAAGTTCTAAGTTTGCTTAGATGGCAACAGGAGTCCTTGTCCTAGTAAAACACACTACAATGAAGCCGGGCAGTGGTGGCGCATGCCTCTAGCACTTGGGAGGCAAAGGCAGCTGGATTTCTGAGTTCAAGGCCAGCCTGGTCTACAGAGTGAGTTCCAGGACAGAGAAACCCTGTCTCGAAAAACCAAAAAAAAAAAAAAAACCACACACACACACACACACACTACATTGTAACAGATGCTTTCCTCCAACACCCCAACACACATACACACACACACACACACACACTCACACATCTCAGCACTGGTGTTGTCTCATCCAATCTCCTCCAGTCTATAACATGGACCTCAGGGTCACCACATGTCACAGAGTACACCAAGAATGACAGCCCATGATTCAGGCCCACAAGGCACTGCCACCCTACCACACAGCCTCCACCTCTCTCAGAAGGGCTATCCTTGGGGGAAAGTAGGGGGCTGTTCAGTATGTCCCCAAAAGAGACCTAAGACTGGGAGGAACCCCTGGCAAATAGATGTCTATACTTTAGAACCTCTGCAAGATGGTCATGGTCACTTGAGATGTATAGCTCAGCTGACTCAAGTGTATAGCTCATCTGACTCAAGCAGAACTCAGACAAAAAGACCAGAGCAGGAGGCTCCATCCACATTGAACCTTAACACATAGGACCCTCAAGGGCCTGCCCCTCTGGCAAGTCCCCCACCCTGCACTGTGTGCCAGCAGCCTGCCTCTTGACACACCTAGACCACACACACCAGGACTACACATGCACACCTCACAGTGTTGACCTCCCAATGCAAGACTGGAAAGCGTGGGAGGGAGTTGTCTTCTATGCGCACACTGAGCGACAAACATGGACCCTTCTTTGTGTGCTAGGTCTTGCTTTGTCACAGGGGCCCCGTCTAATGTATAGGGATGCCTCTGAGCTTACTAACATCGCTTGCTGAGGAAGGCATGTGCCAAGAATTAATAAAGAGCTTCCATCTAGTCCTGAAGCCTTGGGTAGCCAAAAAGGCTGCAGGGGACCCAAAACCCTTCAGATGGGTTCTGTCTGGTTCGGTCTGGTACATTCAGCCTGGTGCATCCCAGCCAAGAGTCTCACCTGCAGTAAACCAGCACAGTCAGTTCGATACAAAATATCAGCTGAAAGATTTAATGGTGGTTTCTATAGCAGGGAGGGGGACAAGGAAGTACACATGGGTGGAGGATGTGTCTTGACTTAAACAGGAAAAGGTAGGAAGAAAGGAGGAAGAAGGAGCTGTCTAGGAGGAAGGAAATATGAAGGCCTCTGCCCCGCAGAATGACAGGGTTGTCAGTTCTGTGTCCCTTCCCTGGAGACATGTGTATTAAAGCTCCAAAGATGGACGTGTAGCATGGCCACAAGCTCTGAAAGAGAAAGGACAAGTCCCAGCAGGTGTGGCCACTGCAACCTTCTCAGCACGAGCTGCCCACCTCTCTGCCTGTGCAGCCCACTCCTCCCTGGCACCACCCCCATGCCCTCACAGAGCTTGCCCACATCTACCCAGTCCTGCCCACATGTTCCTGGGGGAGGAGACACTCGAGGAAGTTCAAGGAGATGTGAGATATCAGCACACCTAAGTGGAGCACCCATCCTGTGCCCATGGTTTGCTACATACAGCTCTGAGAAGGCTACATGAGATCCCACCTCTTCCCTCGCTAGGAGAGAAGATGATTGAAGATTATTACCACACACTGCTGTCTCTACATCTGACAGAGCTATGTGTGTGATGTCCTGCAGGTCCTTGCCAGAGCTCTGTCAGACTATACCCTTTCCCATTCCACTGACAAAGACACAAAGGTGATGCTAAGTGACTGTCAGAGACAGTCAGAATGAAGCCACTCTCCCCAGCACCTGCCCCTGCTCTCTGACCCAGGTATGACCCATGGATCACACAGACACCAGCAGACCCACAGATCACTCAGACACCAGCAGACCCACGGATCACACAGACACCAGCAGACCCACGGATCAGACAGACACCAACAGACTCACAGATCACACAGACACCAGCAGACCCACGGATCACACAGACACCAGCAGGCTGTCCATTCATCCTTTCCAAAAACAGTCCAGCCTACCTCTCTACACCCTCTGCTCCTCCCCACCCCACCTCCCACCCTCTGCTCCTCCCCACCCAACCTCCCACCCTCTGCTCCTCCCCACCCCACCTCCCACCCTCTGCTCCTCCCCACCCCACCTCCCACCCTCTGCTCCTCCCCACCCCACCTACCACCTGTCCACTCTGCCCACATTGCTTCATTTCACCTATAAAGATCTTAAATCAGACCATCATGGCCATGGTCATAGGAGGTTATTGTGACTACTGGACACTTTGGTCATTGTGAAGCACAAAGCAGAAAATTCCTTACCCTGTTTAAAACCCTCCACTGGCTTTAAAGTAAAACTATCCCTCAGGCAGTGCTACAAGTGACCTACCTGTTGACACCCACCCTGGCTGGCCTCACTTTAGACCATTAATCAAGAACTCACATCTCCTACCTTCCATCCATTCCACACCTCTTCCCAGCCATAGAACACTCACAACTGCGTTCATGCCCTTAGTCGATATTCTATTGCTGTGAAGAGACACCATGAACACAGCAGCTCTTATAAAGGAAACATTTAATTGATGCTGGCTTATGAGATTTAGACCACTGTTATGGCAGGAAACATGGCAGGATGCAGGCAGGATGGTGCTAGAGAGGTAGCCGAGAGTTCTCCATCCAGATCAGCAGACAACAGGAAGAGGATGCCACACTGGGCCTGGTTTGAGCATCTGAGATCTCAAAAGCCCAGTGGACATGCTTCGTCCAACAAGGCCACACTTGCTAATAATGCCGCTCCCACATGAGCCTATGGGGCCATTTTCATTCGAACCACCACAGATGCCCTTCCCTTCCACTAGCCAGCCCCTCATCTTGTTCACTTCCTCGGGCAAGATTGCCACAACCGTCCCACTCGATGTTACATCTGCCTCCAGAGCAACCCCAGATCTTCATTCTTAAACCCTTCACCAAAAGTTAGAATTGTGTCCTTCTGTCTATTGAATCTCTAGACCCCCCCCCCCCCCCCGAGGCATTAGCTCACACTTGGGGCTTACTCTGTTCACTGCTGTGTTCCCAAGGCTGCACACAGTCCGTGCCACACAATGTACATGTGTGGATCGATGAATAGAAACAGCCTCAAGTTCTCAGCCTTGCTAACAGGACAAAGCTAGTGTCCTTTCTCATCACTGCCTTAGGGGCTCCACGTGGAATCAGGTGGACCATTGTGGTGGAATAATGCCTTAGATAAACTACCAAATCCACACCACGGGCCTACTACCAATCATAGATAGAAAGGAACTGATCCATGCAAAAGCTTGGATGATCAAAAAGGAATTTCACAAAGTGGAAAATGCCTGTGCCCAGGACTAAACTATTGTGTGAGTCCATTGATTTAGCATTCTCAAACCAGTCAAATTACAGGGATGCAGAAAAGACCAGCGGTCGAGGGGGATTAGACATGGCGGGCGGGTGGGCGGGCGTGGCTGTGGAGAGGCTACACAAGGGAGCCGCTTCATCATGGCGGGAGGGTCTGCGTACTGGCAGCGGTTATGGGAATCTATACATGGGATAAAATGTCACAGAACTGTACACAAAGATACACCCAAAACGAAACCACATGGAGGCATTCGAGAACGTGTGAAATCCAAGACAGGATGCGCTCCAGTTAATTATAGTGTATTGTGACGGACATTGCCTTGGTTTGAGCGATGTGCCACAGTCACAGAGATGTCAACCCCCTGGGGGGGAGGCTGAGCAAAAGATCCATGCTACTTTGTACTATTTTTACTCAACTTCTTATGAGTCTATAATCATTTCAAAAGAAAAGGGGAGGACTACACACTACTCAGGCTCAGCGTCTGTCCCTACCTTCTCAGCTTCTGTCCTTAGGGTGGCGCTAGGTGATTTCTACACCTCCATCTGTCACATCTCCTGAAGTCTCTACTTCTCATTCAGGACACCCTGAGGTGGCCCAGGGCCATGGGCCAGTGTCCACATACCCATAGGCATAGGGCCTCCCTGTCCCCCCTTCACATAGTTGAGACAGGCACACAGGCTTTGGGCACCCATACCCACTCCTTCATTTGGCAATGAATTTCAAGCAAGGATCTGGTCTGTTTCCAGTGTAATATGAGGGAGATTTTGAGAAAACCCCTCTGGTCAGTTGTTATTTATACCCAGTCCTGGACCCCCAACTCTGGGTTTCAGAGTCAGTGGGGGAAATGGCCAGATGGGAATCCTACCTTGACTGTACAGCCTCCCCAATGATCGGGGTGGGGAGGGGGAATGGCATTAATGGAACTAGATTGTCCTCCATGGCTGGGACTTCCATCAGCAGCCCATGCCACTGACAGAAGCAGTCCTGCTTTTAGTTATGGGAAACAGCCTTGCCAGCAATCACCGTATTTCGGCCGAGGATGGATGCTCAAGGAAGGCTCGTCTTTGTGGCTCAGGGATGAGATGGCAAGTCTGGTTTGGGTTGGGTCCAGATTCTGATGGAGGAATCAAAAGAAGAAAATAACTCCCAGCTTGCAGCCACGGCGCAGCAAGCTGCAACCGTGTCTACACTCAAGCAGAGCCACGCAGGCACAGCCGTTCTTAACCCTTAGTGGGACCTTAAGCCCTACTTACCTACACAAGCAAACACTGGCAGAGGTGACCTGTGCTGACTTAGGAACCTTTGCTTCACTGGGACTGAATTTCTGGGATCAACAACTTAGGAGGAGGAAGGGAAGAGTTTGTTTCAGCGTATGGTTTGGGAGGGTTCAGTGCCAAGTTGCTTGGCACCCAGCACATGGGTGAGATGCTGTAGGTACAGGAGCATGTCTCACCTATCCACCCAGCTGGGCCTTATGTCTTAAAGCTCCTGGAAGTCTTAAAGGCTGCCACAAGCTGAGGGCCAAACCATCAACGCATGAGCCAGTTGGAAGGGACAATTCATACCCAGACTGTCACAACAGTAGTTCCAGTAGCTTGGTCTGGTTTAGAACACACACTGGGTGAGCAGTTGGTGGTGGTGGGGGCCCCTGGCTCTGCCATGGCTCACGGCAAGTCCTGACCTTCCCCACTTTTTGGTCTCAGATTCCCCATCTTTGAGCGCCCTGACCTCTGGGTGTCTCAGCTGGCCGCACTGTTTTCCTGTCCCAGAGTTTCTCAGCCAGAGCACTCCACCATAGCCTGGAGGAATTTCCTGTCTTTACGCAGTTGTCCTTTGTACTGCAGGATATCACGTACTGCAGGACATCAAGCATCAGACCTGGCTTCTCATTGATGCCTTGAGCACTGTTCCTCTGGCCACAGTATAGTAAGCAAAAGTATCCCTAGACACGTTTTCCAGATCCAGAACGCAGTCACACACTGACCAAGGAAGAACAAGAGGTCAGCCCCCGGCCTGAGGTAGGAGGCCCCCGTACCTCACCCATCAGACAGACTTCTGTGTGGGCACTCACAATAAGGTCCTTTCCTCTAGGGCAGCTGTTCATCCAGAGGGCAGCGTACCTCACCATTTGGAATTATCTGAAAGCCTCCTTCCCTTCTCCAACTGCATTGAAGGCTGACGGGAGGAGGGCAAGGGTGGGGGGCAGAAGGGCAAGGCTGGGGGCAGAAGGAGGGCAGAGTGAGGGTGACCCAGCTCTGAGCAAGCACAGCCTCCCACACTTGCCCAGAGCCCCAGACTGATACCTGCAAAGAGCTCAGTCCTGGAGAGGGAGATGAAGAACTGCAGCCTCCCTGCTGAGCGTACCTGGCTCGAAGCTCAGTTTCTTCGTGGTGTCTGGGCCTTCACTTGGTAACTTGCGCTCCTGATGGTGGACACTGAAAATGCTTTGTATGTGGTTTGATTCCACAGAGCTCTTTTACCCCAATTCCTGAAATCCTCTGAGCTACCTGGGGTGATAGTCTAGAACCCTGAACACACACACACACACACACACACACACACACACACACACGCACGCACGCACGCACGCACGCACGCACGCACATACATTCACACGCACATACATGCATATGCTTACACGCTCACTTACACCACACTGACACACATGTTCACTCACACATACACATGTGCACACATGCACATGCACACACCCACACACACACACAAATGCAGAAATAAGGATGAGCCTATACTGTGGGATGAACCTCCTGTGAGTTGACCACACAGGCCCAGTCTTCCCTCTTCCGTCTCCTCAGCGACACTCGCTGTCCCAGACAACTCACAGACCACTCTAGTCTATCTCCTTTGGCCTCGTGTGAGGGCTTTGCCTTGTTCACAGATGAGAACCCACCCATTCACCAGGACATCCCAACCCAGGGGTGTTGTACGCGTTTGTGGAATGAAGGCAGGCATGGCAGAGGGCCTTGGTGTGGAGACTGGAGTGACAAGAGGCCGTTTTCTAATATCTGAAGGTTCCTGTGAGCTAGTATCATGACCACTGAGGCAGAAGGCATCCGCGATTTCAACCACTGGTGTGCCGGGGTTTCAGACCATAGCACAGGACGACCTTGGTGAGTGCTAGAACTTGGAGGTTGTACCAGCCACTCTTGCTCAGGCAGTCTTTAGTCTTCAGTATGCTTTCTGCCTTCAGCCTCCTTCTTCCTCCCTCTTCCTCCTCCATTTCATTTCATCTTCCCTCCTTCCCATCTCCATTTCATTCATGGCTTTGAGGGGGGGTATAGGGAGGAGACAGAGGGGGGAGGGAGGGAGAGAGGAAGGAAGGGGGAGAAAGAGAGAGAATTACGTGAATTTGTGTGAGAGTTTCAGGCATGTGGAGGTCAGAGGACAACCTGACCTGTGGGACTGCCTAGCCCGTGTTCACTTCTCCCGAAGGGTAGCCAGGCCTGGTGCACACAGAACCGGGCCAGAGGGAAGAAGGCTTAACTGGGGAAGGTGGGTACGGGCAGGATCTTGGTCCTCCGTGTCGCTCAGGCAAAGAACACGCACCTAGGGGCAGCTTCAGAGAACTGGTTCTGTTTTGTGGGGAACAAAGAGTATCTAAATCTTTGGGGGTGAGTAGGGGCTACTCGGGTGAGTGCACATCACTGGCCAGGGCCCAGGTGCTGGGGATGCCTCATTTGCATGAGGAGGAATTTCCTGGATCCCACCTGCTCCTGGCCTGCTCCTCCTGCCCCACGGCTCCCTGGTCCCACATGAGTCCTCTCCACCTTGTTTAAGGTAAGGTCTCTTCACCGTCATGTCAGCCAGGCTTGCCGGCCCTCATGCTTCTGGAGGTTCTCCTTGACTCTACCTCCCATTTCCCATGGTACACTGAGATCTCAGACACCTGAGCTACTGTGTCTGGCTTTTCATGGGCACCCGAGATCTGAACTCAAGTCACCAGGTTTATGTAGCAAATGCTCTATTAAATGCTCTATTCCTTGAGCCTTCTTCTCAGGCTGACTCTAGATGTGTTCATCAACTCTTATAGTGATGTACCCAGATATATTAACCAGTCAGTACCTGAACACAAACCTGAAGTCTACTGAATATATTCTAAGATGTGTGCATATCATAAACTAGATGACTTCATTAACAAATTCTTTTCTCAGTAAGACCTTCTCCCACTGGCTCAGGGCATGGCTGGTTTTCTGCAACTGTTAGGTGACCCTCTGCCAGAGTGCTCCCAAACTAAATGGGACCTCTGTTTGAGCCACAGTTTGACATCAAACTCTTGCAGTGGTATGTTCCCTGGAGTCATTAAACCTCTGGTATCTGGCCTTGTGCTGCATGAGCTTGTTCTGGCTGCATCGTGTCCCTGGCTTCGTCCCATTGCTGTCCCTCCACTCCTACCTTTGTACCTGCCTTTGCCTCTCCTGTCCCCTGTGCCTAGACAGCCCCCCTTCCATGTTGACACATTGTTCCCCTAAATGTTTTAACTTTTCATTCAAATGTTCCCTTGTTCATTGAACACTCTGTGGCCACCGAGACACCAACAACCATACCTCTGCTCTAACTGCTGGTCCTAGGCGGGATGCTGAGCTAGTTATCCAGAAACAAAAGCCAGGAGATCCCTCTGGGGACCCTACA
>JADRCD010223671.1:0-11436 GCA_019843815.1 Montemys delectorum
AAAAAAAAAAAAAAAAAATCAAAACAAACAAAAAAAAAATTTTGAGCATTTGAGTATCAGCTTGAGAGACAGCTCAGCAATTAAGAGCACTTACTACTCTTGCTCAAGACCAGGGTTTGGTTCCCCTGTAATTCCAGCTCCAGGGCTTCAAGCCCCAACAAGGACCTGCACATACACACACATACACACAAAATTAAAAATAAAATCTTCCCAAAAAAAAAAAAAAACTGAGGGGCTGAAGAGATGAGCCAGCAGTTAAGAGTACTGCCTGATGCCCTTCCAAAGGGTCAGGGTTTGATTCCTAGCACCAGTATCTGTAACTCCAACTGCAAGAGCTCCAATGTCCTCTTCCGCCTTCTGCAGGCACTGCACACATGATACACAGACAATCTTGCAAGCAAAACTCCCATACACATAAAATGAAAGTAAATCTTTTATTTAAAAACTGAGTGATAAGGCAAAATTTGTAACAAATATGAAAGTAAGTTCTGTGACAAAGAAGGTAGCACAGAAAACAGGAGGAAGAAAACAAAAGAACCTGTCTCAAAGCTTCTGCCTATGAATGAAATGTACATTATTTGAGGGTAGACTGTACTGAGTTCAGGGTACATGTGATAAATCTTGGGGGAGGAAAAAAAAAAAGCCTACTGAGCATATAGTGAAGATAAAACAGAATACCAAGCCAGCAACAGATGTCTTTAATCCCAGCACTCGGAGGCAGAGGCAAATGAATCTCTATGAGTTTAAGGCCAGCCTGGCCTACACAGGTTCTAAATAAGCCAGGACTACATAGTAAGACCATCTCTCAAAATAAACAAACACCAAAAACTATTAAATTAATATAAAATAAATGGGGTTTAAAAAAAAAGGAAGAAAAGGAACAGGATAAAGAAAACGTAAGTCCCAATAGAGTTGATTAAATGGAGCTATGCTGGCAGCATTACTAAGTGCTAGCATTATTAATACCTAGCTATTAAAAGACGAGGGCTGACAGGCTGAATCCAGACACAAAGGAGACAAACACAGAATATTTGCTATCATGAGAGACTTAAGGAAAATATTACAAAACCTAGAGGTCATTTCTAATTAGAAAAACCAATTCATTGTGAAGACTAAACAATTCAGTTACTGATACAACAAATGCCAGAACCCAAAGCAAAGCAAAATCTGAAAGCAGAAACAGGACCAAGTAAACAAAAAATCAGTAAGGACTCCAACAGCAGGATCACCCACCTTATCCCAACAATGTAACAGACTCACTCAAACAAACATGGAAGACTCAACAGGGCAAACCATGTGCTGCCTCACTGGGCTCAAGAGAAAAGAGTATAAAGACCACAATGGGGTCAGACTACTTGCTCACTACAATCTAGGCTACTTTGTAACAGGGCTACAAAGTAACAGGGATCCTCATACACTGTTGGTGAGGATGCATGAGGACTCCACTTTTACAGGAGAGTATGACATTCTATTACAAGATACACATTTACTACACAGCCCTGAAATCTCATTCTTAAGATAGTATCCACCCAAAGATGGTACATGCAAGTTTAAAGTGGTATTATTCATAATGGCCAAATTAGAATCTCATAAAAATATCTCCTCTATATGAATCTGTGTACTGAACAAAGCTCCAAGGAGATCTGTCAGGTCTAGAAAGTGAAAAAACAATGACGTGTATCTACACTAATGAAAGGACTAGAAAATAGCAAAATAAACAGCTGTGGTGCTGGAGAGAATATATTATAAAGCAACTAACAAAAACAAATGATGCAAGGACAAATGAAGCAGAACTGAAGGTCTAAAATCCAAAGCTTTTATATAAGCTATCTATGTACTAAATACAGGCTATAAACACTGAATACAGAAGTCAATGGTATTTCAGGACTGGAGAGCTGGCTCAGTGGTTAAGAGTGTTTGCTGCTGGACCTAAGTTTGGCTCCCAGAACCCACACAGGACAGCTAACAACTGCCTGCAACTCCAAGAATTCTGACACATGCACGTATACGTAAAAATAGAAATTACATTTAAAAACTGTATTTCGCCAGGCAGTGGTGGCACACACCTTTAATACTAGCACTTGGGAGGCAGAGGCAGGTGAATTTCTGAGTTCGAGGCCAGCCTGGTCTACAGAGTGAATTCCAGGACAGCCAGAGTTACACAGAGAAATCCTGTCTCGCAAAACTGGGGGGTGGGGGAGGAATCAAATACAAAGGAGGAGACTGAATTGGTGGCAGATACCTATAATCCTAACACTAGGTTGAGACAGGTAAAATTGTAAATTCAACACCAATTATATAGTGAAACCCTGTCTCAGAAACAAAGAAAAGGAAGAGACTGATAACACCCAAACTCAAATATATTAAACCTCAATGGCTAACACTCCATACATAAACCTGAAAGGCAAAAGTGGAGGCATAAAATGTGTCACACACAGAATAGGATCAGTACCAGCAAGCATCATCTCTTTCAAAAGGGGACCTATTTCTATTTCCCAGAAGAAAATGAGCAATAGCCATTACTAAGCACTGGATGGAACACAGTAAGCACCACACTCTGCCCAACAGCAGAGAGGCTCTGGCAGCAAGGGCAGGTCAAAGCTGTCACCTGAAGAGTTCAAACAGTACTTGCCACTTCTTGGATAGTACCATCTATTACATAGAGACAACCAGGAATCCAAAACTATCAGATGAGGCCCAGGGTATCTACTGTTCTGCCACCCTCTACAGAGCCAGCCCTTCAGCCTGGCATCATCCACTTGCCTGCAACTGGTCCCTCTGAAGACCCATCTTGATGGAGGCTAAGGGGAGAAGGAGATGTATAAATTCTGCCAGCAATCTCACCAATTGTGTGGCCTGGAACAACTTACTTTATCTTTCAGACTTGTACTTCAATTTCCCTATTTGTATTATGTAGCTTATGATAACAGACCTTCACAGGTTACTATAATGATTAAATCAGTTGAATCCTCCCAAAAAAGAAAAGAGGGAAAAAAAGCTCAGAACAAAACTAAAAAAATTACCAAGAGTACTTGAAGCTGGCCTGGGTACCTAGCAAGACCCTACCTCAAAAAAGAAAAAACAAGCCAGAGTTGTGCTTCACACCTGTAATCCCAGCACTCAGGAAGTTGAGGCTGGAGAACTTCCATGGATTCAAGGCCAGCCAGGGCTACATCACAAGACTCAGTCTCAAAACAGAAAAAGAGAGAAGCCAAACAAAAACATAATATGAAATAGGTTCAAATATAACAAAAGCAATGAAAATCAAACAAAAGTCACTCTCTGCTGCTAAAATTCCTTCCTAGGGGTAAATGTAAGCACCCTAGGATTAGCTAAGAAGATTAAAAATAGATTAATACTACTCGGTTGTTGTGCCTTAAAGCTGGTAAATAATTAAAATAGTTCTGTTTCAATTTGGGAGCTAGCTGGGTTAAGAGAAAAATGTCAACACACTTATAAAAATGACACTAACATAGAGGGATTCTCCCTCCCCTGATCTTGTCTGACATACACACACATATATATAAATATGTGTGTGTTTGTATATATACATGTATGTGTGTATATATATATATATACACACATACAGAGAGAGAGAGAGAGAGAGAGAGAGAGAGAGAGACAGGGGGTGGGGGTCCTCAATCTTCCTAATGCTGTGACTCTTAATACAATTCCTCATGTTGTGGTGATCCCCCCCATAAAATTATTTTGTGGCTACTTCATTACTCTAATTTTATACTGTTATAAATCATAATATAAATATCTGATATGCAGGATATCTGATATTTATATATCACAGGTTGAAACCTAGAGTCTAAGCCCTTCCCAAGGCCACCCAAATTTAGGGCAGAGTTGTACACAACAGGTAGTAGAAAGCTATGGGTACTCAGGTGAGGGTCTTATGATCCTTCTTGCCTCCATATGATGGGATGTAAATAGTCAACAAGCCCACTGGAATAATCAGTGTGCACAGCTGAATTCCACAGATGGTGGTGGCTGTTTGGCTTAGAGAATAGTCCTGTTTAACACTCTTATACTAATGTCCTGAAATCAAGCCTTAGTGTCTCTCTACAAACTAGAGATGACAGATGACCTCATCAACTGTTCTGTAGGTAAAATGGGACCTTTGTAAAGCGCATGAATCTGCATAACAATTACCAGGAAGATAACAGTTGTTCACACATAACAGATTAAAACACTCATAAGAAAAGATGTGTTCTTTCAATAGCAACAAGCAGAAAGTAGCTTAGACAACTCTGCACACAATCGAGATTGATATCTGAACTTGAAGCTATTCACTCTCACAGGTCCATAAAACCATCCAGCAGACAAAAAAAGATAAAGCTCTAGGGACACTTCGGCAGATAGCACACACAGGTGCCAGCAATACACTCAGGCCTTCCAGATCATCTGATATTGAACCACCAAAATCTATGCTTACCAAGATGTGGATCCAGGAGGTGGGGCTGCTCCTGGTATTTGTCCATAATTACTAAAAAGAAAATAACATGAAAATCAAACCAGGTGAGCCTCAGAAACTCTTGCCTCTCAGTAACTCTAATGGGACAGCTAGCATCTTCCTAGTCCTTGTAACACCCAGGGACACACCTGGCATCTTGCTGACAGATGCTACCCTGCTGCCCAACATCTGCCAGGTTCCTGAGGACCAGTGTGACCACACCTCCTACTCTTGCTCTGCACACCTTCCCCTCCCGTCCTCTTCTCACACATCTGCTGATGCCCTCTTTCTTCTCTGTCTACAACTTCGCCTCCCCTGCTTGTTAGATAGACCTTCGTCACTTATTGAGCCCTCCCCTGCTAAGCGTGATGCCCTCCCATTCTAACAATCTTCAATCCAATAACTGTACAACCTTCCCAACCCTGGCTACCTGCTTTCCAACTTCTACCAGCAAATTAATCTGTTTCTACCCAATCCAATGGTTTCTCTGTCTCTGCAATTCTCACCTGCCACTTCAGATTCCCTCCACAAAGCCCCACCACTCTGTCTTTCCCAAAAACTAAAGTCCCATCCAAATTAAAAAAAAAAAAAAAAAAAAAAGAAAAAAAAAGTTGCTGTGATCAAACTGGCCAAAACCAACTCGAGGAAGAAAAGGGTTTATTTGGCTTTCACAACCCATCACTGAGGAACGTGCAGGGATGAATTAAAGTAAACAGAGGCAGAAACTACGGAGGAGGCTTGCTTGCTTGCTTGCTTGCTCGCTCCTAGGTTCAAGTTCAGCTATCTTTCTTATACAGCTCAGACCCAGAAGCCAGGGATGGTAAATTCCACAGTGGGCTGGATGGTCCTTCATCAATTAGTAATTTTAAAAATGCTGCAAAGACATGCCCACAAGCCAATCTGGTGGTGGCAATTACTCACTTGAGATTTCTTCCGAGGTATGTCTAGGTTTGTGTAAGGTTGACAAAAACTGTAACAGTATCCATTACAAACGACTGTAAAGGCCTACCTAAACTTGGGGGGGTTAGAACCACCAAAGAAACTTGCCCTGCCTGGAACAGAGGTCCTAGATAAACCTGGCGCTCTGACTTTGCAGAACCCTGACCTCATAGCGGAGCCCCATAGGAGCACAACCCCCCTGCCAGACCGCTCCTCTTTGCTTGCCACGAGCTCTCGAGCGCTCGTAGGTGGCAGGTTTGTCCAACAATTCTGCTCGTTCCCTCCCTATCCACAGAGAGGTCCCAAGTATGCTTGGCTCAGTTCCTGGACACGGCAAGGCGGGCAAGAGGTATGGCTCCCCAGGCCCCTTCCTTCCAGATACAAAGACCTCAAGAGAGAGACTCGGGGCCCCGCCCGCACCGCGGAACCGCTCCTCCGCCACCTCCCGGGACGCGCGCTCGCTGTGCACCGCTGGCAAGCTGCGGAGCAACGCGAGGGTCTCCGCACTCTCGCCGAACGCTTCCAGGGCGGAGGCGCTGACAAGCGCATCATCCTCAACCTCCTCCTCGGCGGCGCCCGCAGCCGGCTCATTGCTCAGTACCATCCTGCCAGCAGCTTCCGTAAGAACCCTACCGGCAACCGGGAAGAAAGGAGGTACAGCACGAGAGCAGCCAGCCCCGCCCTGAGACCTTCGACCCCAACTACGGGGCGCGCAAGCCAACAAAACAGCTCGCGCGAAATCCGCTCAGCATGCAAATAAGGCTTGCGTGAGTGAAGGGCAGCACCAGGAAAACTAAGCCTCCAATGTCTACAGCCTCAACAGGCAATGGGTGGAGCCCAAAAGAGATGGGGCCAAGGAGGGTGTGGCCGGAGGAGTGGGCCAGTCCGATCCTTACAGGGAGTTGGGCAGAAAATAGATTCGAGTGCTGGAAGCCTTCTGGAGTTTGAGTATGTGGGCAATGAGGTTAAGGAAAGAACTGGATTTGAAATAGGGGGCGGGAACCTGGAAGGTTTTGAGCTGCATGGACAGCGCAGGAAAGCTGAACTAGTAGAAAGAGCCAGAATGGAGAGGTGGTATATGAACGCAGGGGAGGAGTGGGTTTTGAGTGTGGGGTCAAGAATGGGGCAACCATGTCTGAGCGGCTGCAGGAGTTGGGGGTGGCGGGGAGAGGTGCTTTAAGCGTGTAGAAAGCAATGGGGTATTGCTCCAGGATGAAGGCTTTTGCCATGACCTCTCAAACATCAGCACTATCATGGCCACCCAAAGCACTCCTGACCGAAGGCCTGAGCTGCACACTGCTGGCCCTGCGTTCACCAGCAGAACAGACCTCACCGGAAAGTGGAGGACTGGAGTGGTTAGATAGTTCAGTGTGCAAAGTCTCCTTCGCTAAGCCTCAGGAGTTGAATGTGTAACAGTAGGCCCCCAAACCTTAACACATCTGACTCCACGATGAAAGTCTCACTCAGGCTGTAAAACTCAGCATGTAGACAGCACCAGCCAGCAAAATTGAAAACAAAGACTTGGTCCTTCAAAGTGCATCGTTCCGGAAAAGTCTCTGAATGTGCTAACTTTGCTTTTTGGCTTCTCTAGTTCTGCTTCTGGCTAACCGTTGTTGATAACTGAAGCATGTTAACCCACAACATACTTTTTTGTGGTTAAAAGTTCACCCTGAGAAGGTTCATTGTTATGCTGGGATCCGAAATACTCAGTGTAGTCACTGGCCTGCTAATAAAGACTTTCTTTTTTTTTTTTTCCGAGACAGGGTTTCTCTGTGTACCCCTGGCTGTCCTGGAACTCACTCTGTAGACCAGGCTGGCCTCGAACTCAGAAATCCACCTGCCTCTGCCTCCCAAGTGCTGGTATTAAAGGCATGTGCCACCACTGCCCAGCCTGATAAAGACTTAAATTGATATCCGAGCAGTCTTCTCAGATATGTTGTTGGATAACAAGTTTGGTCCTCACATAGTGGAAGAAGAGAACCACAAGTTATACTCTGACCTATACACACATATTTCAGCACATGAATACCCATAATAATGTCTAAAAAAAAATAGAAAAAAAGTGAGGTGCTGGAGAGAGTCTGATAGTGATTTCAACTGAATGACCAGAGCCACAAGAGCATGGTGGTTCCCTTCCCTATTCAACTGTGGTACCTGGGGCTTCAGCTGCTGAGGTGGGAGCTTGCCGGCAACAGTGATTGATGCCGAGGTGTCAGCCTGAGCTCCATACGGAGCTCCCTAGAACCTGCTGCACTACCATAACCTCAGCATCTGGGTGAGTGAATGTGTTGGAGGCCAACTCAAAATTAGCCCCGTTAGGGGTCCAGTTTGACTTTTTATTAGGCCCAGCCTCTGCTACCTGAGCAACCTCCTCATCATCCCCAGGGATGGGCTCCTGTACTCCCTCCCAAAGTGGTTCCAGTGGTTTAGGTAGTTAAAGAGCTGGTACAGCAGCAGGCGCTTGTCGAACCCTGGAGCCTTTGGGATCTTCTGATGGTAGGCAGTGAAGAAGGATCTCGGGAACCCCCCAAACATCGACGCAATTGCCAGTTCAAACTCAGAATGGCCATAGAAGGAGGCTGGATCATAAATAATGGGTCCCTGGTCATCCTCAGCCACATTTCCAGACCAGAGGTCTCCATGGAGCAGGGCAGGGACAATCTCTATACCAGAAAACAGTTCCGGGATCTTCACCTAGAAGAGAAATTATTGCAAACATGGGACTCAGAGACCCACAGAGTCATTATCCAATGCTTGGAAATAAAGCAGAGAGCCATGGATGGATGCATCCAGAGTCCAACAGAATAATGTAACGGTCCCAGTGAAGAAGACTGCCTATTTCCTGACTGTAACCTTGTCTAGCATTCTGGTCACTACCAAATTAGTCCAAAAGCTTCACAGAAAACCTCAGAGTTGTTTGGTTTTATCCTGTAGAATGTGAACTAGTTTGGTACCTACCCTCTAAGCTGTCTTTATGTTTTTGCACATATGTACCTGCACCTCTTCTATTAAATAACATTTCTTTGATGCATGTTCACCTCTCCACCACCAAGGGACCACAGCCCACAGGTTGAGAACCGCTACCCTAGACTGATTGATGAATTGTGTTTCTCATATTTTGGAGTTCTATTTTGAAACAAGTGATGTAAGAAGACATACCTTAATTAAGGGTGACACACTGGGGTCTTTGGTAGAGGGACAAAAACGAGGGTAAGAATGGACAAGTGAAATGATTGAAGTCCACGAGCCAGCGTCTGTCCCATCCCTCCCCCTACCTAAAGGATAAGAAGGTGGTGGCTGATATCCCTACAACTTGACCAGCCCACTCTAACATCAGTTTTTCCTATTCTGACTCAGTCCTAAGCGGCCCACACATGCATGTCGTAGGCTCCTAAAGAACAGCCTCTTCCCAGAAAAATAAGCATTGTGCTCACCTGTAGCCTTGACCACAGTTCTTGTGTCTCTCGGTCAGCATAGTCCTTTTCAATGAGATCCAACTGAGCTTGGAGCCGATGTCGAGTGAAAAAGGTTGGCCAGTCATCCTGCCATTCATTCACCTGAACAACAAGAGGAGAGGCCATGTGACTCATGGCCCCAGGACAACTTTAGTGACCACTAAAAACAGAGCAAAGAGTAGTGACCCAGCTGAAAATACAAGTGGAATCATGAAGCAGTTTACCCAAAAGAAGAGACACCATGACCAAAGCATTTAATAGGGGACTTGCTTACACGGTTTCAGAACTTTTGTCTATTATCTTTGCGGTGGGGAACATAGTGGAATGCACAGTGCTGGAGAGGAAGCTGAGAGCTACATCCTGATCCACAGGCCAAAAGAGAGAGAGATTGGACCTGGTATGGGCTTTTGAAACTTCAAAGCCCACTTGCAGTGACACACTTCCTCCAATTGGCTCTGAATCTTTCTAATCTTTTTAAACAATCTCACTCCATAAGCACAGTGACTAAGCATTCAAATATCGAGCCTATGGTAGCCATCCTTATTCAAACCACTACAAGGAATAAAAGGGACTAGAAAAAACAAATACTAAGGTAGCAGAACCAAACCTAAATACAATAAACAATAAGTGTAAAGAGTCAAAAACAAATGCTGTAGTTAAATGACAGAGATTGGACTAGAACTACCTCAGGCGTGCTTGCCTAGTCTGTATGAGTCCCAAGTTCAATACACACACAGACACACACAGACACACACACACACACAGTAAGTGACAGAGATAAACAGATTGGAACAACAAAGCAAGACTCAGCTATAGGTTATCGATGAGGTTCACCAATTAAGAGCACCTGCTGCTCTTGAAGATCTGGTGTAGGTTACCAACTCAAACACAGTAGCTCACAATCATTGGTAACTTCAGTTTCTTGGGGAGGGGGGGTCCAATGCCCTCTTTTGGCCTTTGTGAGCACTGCATGCACATCATGCACATGCATATATACATACAAATAAATGCTCGTACACATAAAAAATTTAAATCTTTTTAAAAAGTAAGTTATGTTCATATAAATCAGGTTATACACAAAAACAGAAATACACTAAAAGGATAGAGAATGTATACATTTGCTCATAATAGTCAACAAATACAAAAAGAAAAATGAGCAGAAATTCATGCCAGACAACATTTATGGCAGAGCAAAGACTACCATCACGTACAAAGGATTTTTCATACTGAAAATATGATCAAGTAATAAATGGGATCTGCTAGTCCTGGTGGGAGGGAATGGGGTGCTGTGATTGTTGTTTAGGGTTTGCCTCGTATCCCAGAATGGCTTTGAACTCCTGCCTCTGACTCAAGATGCAAGGATTACAAGAATCTGCCACCACCTTCTGTGATACTCCTAAATTCTTTTTTGTTTGTTTGTTTGTTTTTGTTTTGTTTTGTTTTGTTTTTCGAGACAGAGTTTCTCTGTACAGCTTTGGCTGTCCTGAACTCACTCTGTAGACCAGGCTGGCCTCAAACTCAGAAATCTGCCTGCCTCTGCCTCCCATGTGCTGGGATTAAAGGCATGCGCCATCACCACCCCCCAGCTTCCTAAATTCTTATAACTCTGCAACAGAGCTTTAAATAGACTGCTGGAACTGTACAGAGAGACAGATGAAGCCTCACTTACAGACTGATAAGGTCTTAATTAAGTCTTCCTCCTAAAATTTGTGTGTTGAAGGTAACTGTTTTCAGAAATAGGCTTTCAGCACTTGGGAAGCTAAGGCGGGATTTGAATTAAAGATCAGTCTGGACATAATGCTTTAGGAAGAAATTAGGGTTAAATGGCATAAATGTGAGATCATAATATGGCAGGACTAGAAGCCCTATAAGAAGAGGAATACACCCAGGTGTGGTGACAATGCCTTTAATCCTAGAACTCAAGAGGCAGAGGCAGGCAGACCTCTGCAATGAGAATTTTGCTTTCTTTTAAAACCCAGTTATGTTATGTGAATGTTTCTGTTTTAATCCCAGGTGTGGATTTGGGCCACTTCAGTTTGTCCACAGTCGTTAAGTATGATTGTCTCCTGCTCTAGGAGGGGCATGATCTTTGCCAGCTGCAGATAGTTTAATTCTAGGGGACTCTAGAGTGGATATAAATGCCAGAGCACAAAAGAGGCAAAGGCACTCTGAAAAAAAGAGGAGGAGGAGGAAGAGGGAGAGGAAGAAGAAATGGAGGAGATGGGGGAGGAGGAAGAGGAGGAGATGGGAGATGACAGGGAAGTACAAAGCTGCTCTGAAAGCTAGTACTTAGGTCTAAGCAAGGTCATCTGGGATGGACTGGTGGCATCTGACTGATGGAGATGGATTACATTGGTACCATAAATGACGGAACCCTGCAGTGGAAAGGCCAGCTTGCACATCCATTTCAAGGACATAGGATGAAAGCCAGGGTTGTCAGCTGTTGAACAAATGTCAGTAAAAGATTTAGTCTTCCTATTAAACAAAAAAAGAGGAGGAGATGGAGGGGGAAGAAAAGGAGAGAAAGGAAGAGAAGGAGGAGGAGGAGGGGGAGGAGGAGGAGGGGGAGGGGAGGGGAGGAGG
>JADRCD010223671.1:29557-70273 GCA_019843815.1 Montemys delectorum
CCCCCCCCCCCCCCCGTCACCAAGAACACTGTCTGGTTTAGCAGACTCAATAACCAAGACACTAGCTATTCTAGAAGCAGAACCACGCACCAGAGGATGCATGGGGATGGAGGAATTCATAACAATGTCAAAAATAAGTTAACATTCATTTCTTGTGAGAAGAAAAATATCAACCCTAATCCATCAGGAAAGGATGTCTTTCAGTGGCAATGTCCTTCCATTTTTGACAGATAAAACTATTATGTTTTGAAATGGTCTCAACTTCATGTAACTCCCCAAAATTAAGAAAATCCCTACCACAAAAATTCCATGCAACCTGGAAGCAATAGGCCTAAAACCACTTTGACAGAGCCTGTTACTTAATCCTCACAGGACAAGGTAGGCTGATGGTACTACCAGTAGATTATCACAGGAATGACAGACTAGCAGGACTCTCCAGCAGAACTATACACAGTAGATTCTGGATTACCAGCTTTCTGACTATCAGCTATTCTGTCTAACAGAGTCAGCACACGAGGTTCATATGGATTATCAACTGTCAGCCTGCTAACACCACACTGTTTCTAGATGGCTGGCATTATGGCTGGGATTCTGAGCCTCGAGAATGCTGTGTACATGGAAGAGAAAACGGCATCACTTTAAAAGGAGTCACTTTGTATTGAAAGCCAAAACAACTTTGATTACAGACTCCCCTCTGGAGAGTAAGACATAAAGCCACCACAACCACCACAACATCACATGGCTTCAGGCCCATCAATATCTCCTGTGTTTTCAGTATGTCTAGGACACACTGTACCAATCACACCCATGGTGCTCACTGTACTGCAAATGTGCAGCCTTGAGACGACCACCCTTTGCTTTGGCATCAGCACAGGCAACAGCATTACCCTATCCCTGAGCCCTCTTCCAGACAGGCTCCCGTAGGGCTCACACAGCCCCTTACCCACAGTGCCAGCCTCTTTCAGCAGCCTCTCTCCAAGCCTCTTGTTCTCAAGGTGTAGATCTGCAAGCTGGGTCCCAAGCTTGGCGGCATGACTAAAATCAAAACGTTGAGTGTAAAGTTCATTCTACTGAAATAAAAGGAAAAACTGGGTGTGGTGGCACACAACAAGAATCCTAGAGAGGATGAGGCAGGAGGATTCAATTCTGTTTGCTTTTGAAACAGAGGTTCCCACCACTTGACCACCTTTCCTAATCTTTTTGACTTTGCAGCCGAGTCTTTTTGCAATCATCCCACTCTGAGAGTGTCCTCTCTCTGGTTTTTATCTGGTAGAGAGTGCATGTCATTCATAATACAGAGTCTCATATGTGCAGTCACGGACACTTTACACCACACATGAAAATCTTGCCCCCACCCCAATACAAAATTCCAAAATAAAAGACCCATGTGGAGGAAGAAATAAAGCCTTTGCTTTTAACCAGAAGGGATGGTGTCGAGACAGACCTGCTCAGATACCGCATGTCCAAATGCTCCATCACTAGCATGCTCCCACCTCCTGGGGCATCAAGAACCTTGATGGGCTTGGGTACTTTGACTGTGCCTGTCTTCAAAATGGCAGTTAAGCTTGCCATCTCGCCATCAAACATTCTTTTAGCCTGTCAGTAAAACAATGGAGGAGGAGACCAAGGTCACCATAGAGAGACTATGCAGGCATGATTACTTCTGGCCTTACAATTTTAAGCCACATTTATGCAAGCCAGAGGACTCGACAGAAATGGACAGGTCTTTCAGGGTACTCATCTGAAGAACAGGCCTTAAGTGCCGAAGTCACACAGGCATAAGAAAGCTTGTACTTTGCAGGGTGGGACTGAATTTGTCTGTTTGCTTGCTTGCTTGCTTGTTTTTTTGTTTTTCTTTTCTGAGACAGGGTCTCTACGTAACCTTGGATGTCTTGAAAATGCTATGTAGACCAGGCCAGCCTGGAACACATAGATTTGCACTTGCTTCTGCCTCCCATGTGCACCAATCAATCAATCTTGAAGTATCATCATCATGAGATTAAGTCCAGATACCACTGAGTGGTGATGGCACATATCTTTAGTCCCAAGCACTTGGCAGGCAGAGGCAGGCAATTCTCTGAGTTTGAGGCCAGCCTGGTCTACAAGAGTGTTCCAGGCCAGCTAGAGCTACACTGAGAAACCCTGACTTAAGATACACCAATAAAAAGAGTCTAGCTATTACCTACCCCAGAGATAGCTGTCTCTACCATGGCTTCCACCATCACAGAGCTGTTCTGCATGCTTGGTCATGCTTTTTGTGTTCCTGCCTTTTGTTGTTTTGTTTTGTTTTATTGTTGTTTTTAATGTGACAGGGTTTTGCTATGTAGTCCATGCTGGCCTCAAACTCACAATCCTCCTGCCTCAGCCTTCTGAGTGCTGCATGATCATTGTATACAGAGTCACACGAGCTCTGATTATTTGTTATACCTTCATCATGTATACTACTTCACAGGGTAAGCATACCAAAATGTCATCACCCTTCCTACTGAACAGCACTGCCAGGGAAATTCTACTTACACTCGTAGTTACTACCTCTGTGATCTCGGGCAAGTTACTTAAGCTTTCTTTGCTTCAGTTAGCTCACCTATAAAGTGAGAGAAACTACATTTCTGAGGTATCAGCTAACACACAGCCCATTCTAAACACGCTACAAATGTTATAAATACTCACTAAGAGAACCAAAGTTTCTGAGATGGAAGATAAGAACTGTGTCCTGACAGAACTTTCACACAATCTCTTTCGAATATGAAAGAGAAGCTAGACTTTTGCCAAGGTACTGGTGACAGAGACTACATTAAAAGGCAGCACAGGAAAAAGAAATGCAGGAAATGTTTTAAAAGGAACTGGCAGCCATTAAGAAGCACAGCTCCTTCACAGAAGTAGTTTACTGCTTATGTGGTCTGAAGATTCCAGCTAAGAAATAGCTATTCATAAATAGACTTAGGGAAAAATCAAAAATCTAGAAACAATCTAAAAATGAGATAAAATCAATTTCATAAGTTCACAAGAGTCTAATAAGAACAATCAACCAGGTAGACTTTAGCAAGGCATAAAAAAGCAAATAAAAGAGAAGCTGGGCAGTCTTAAAAGTCTAACCTCAGAGAAAGCAGAGCAAAGGAGAGTAGTATTTCTAACACAAGTTATATTGACAATCAGCAGATGTTCATCTTATGGACAGTATTCCTGCATAATTCATGCTATATGTCCCAGAGCAAGCAAGAAAAAAGACTAAATGGAAAAGGAAGACTGAAAAATTGAAAACAGACTTTGAATGGGAAAAAACTCAGCAGTGGGGCTGGAAAGATGGCTTAGTGGTTAAAAGTGCATACTGCTCTTGCAGAGGATCTGAGTTCGATTCCTAGCCCCCACATCAGGTAGGTCATAACCCCCTGTAATTCCTACTTCAGGAGGTTTGATGGTCTATTGAGCACCACACACACACACATCCTACACCACATATATATACATGCATATTGTCTTTAAAACTGATAAATAAATAAATCTTTAAAAAAAAAAAAAAAAAGAGCTCAGCACTTCATGCTGGCCAGCATGTGGAATCCTACCACTTGAGAGGCTGAGGGTACCATAGTAAGTTCCCAACTAGCCTGGGCTACACATAGATGGAAACTGTGCCTCAAAACAAACAAAACCCACTTCCTGGAGAGAAAGAAGGTAAACTCACAGGAAGTAGGCACATCTCTGTTAATTCAAGGCCATTCTGGTCTATGTAGCAAATTCCAAGCCAGCTAGGGCTACAAAGTGAGATCATAGTGAAATTAAACAACAACAACAAAATTTTAAAAAGCGAGAAAGGAACCCGTACTCAACTCCAAACAACAGAAAACACTTTTTTAAAAAAACACCACTAGTTTGAGAACATAGCTCAGTGATACAGTACTTGCTTAGCATGTGGAAGGCCCTGGGTTCAACCTGTCATCACAAAGAAATAACAAATCAAGGTGGAAATACCGAGGACTGTGTAAAGAAAGGAGGACTGTGTAAAGAAAGGATACTATATAAAAACAACAACAAGCAAAACCAGAACAGAGAAGCCCAGCTGCCGAACATGCAGGAGACCACGAAGTCTGTTGCTGAGGGCAATTTAGTGTAACTTCAAGGGCAGTTGACAGAGTTCAACGGATGTCTGAAGACAAGGGTTGGGGCAAGTCCCGAGAAAATTATGGTATTTCAAAGGTTAACACACATGTGAGAGGCAAGATTCCTTTCTTGAAAGAAAAATGACCACAAATGCAAGCTAGGTTCGTGGCTAAAACCTGCAATGTCAGCACTCAAGAGATGGAAACAAAGGGATTGAGTTTGGAAGTCAGCCTTAGTGACAGACACCAATTCTAAGGTGGAGGGTGTGTGAGGTGTAGGGCTTGACAAGAAGATAAATACCTTCAGTCTCATTTAAAGAGACTTTGCCAAGTTCTACAGAAGCCATCTATGTCCCTTCCAACAGAAAAAAAAAAAAAAAAAACCTAGAGTGAACAGCTTAAAAAAGACAAAGTGACAGCGGCAACCAGGAGCACAACTGAAGCCTTGGGGCTCACCCTATCTTCCATTGGGCGCTTCAGAAAAAGTTCACACTCAAACAGAACATGGTGGGGTGAGTGCGTTATTTTGATCCTTTAAGATCTCTCTTTGATCTGAGTTTTAGTCTTTGTGAGTTGAAATAAGCTACTGATAAACACGTGTACTCTAACGTTTCTCAAAACTAAACGTGAAGGGTTTCTTAAAGAAGAGGGCATCGCAATCTCTGAATACCACGCACCGCCCCTGCGTAACCACCCCTGGGCCGTAGCGGACACTGCGGGCAAAGTCAGGGAAGCTGAGGCCAGAGTGAAATCGAGGGGCAGTGGCGGTCACGCGTGGACGGCGGCCAGAGACAGTTGCTGAAGACTGAGTCTTTTTGTTTTGTTTTTCGAGACAGCGTTTCTCTGAGTAGCCCTGACTGTCCTGGAACTCACTCTGTAGACCAGGCTGGCCTTGAACTCAGAAATCCACCTGCCTCTGCCTCCCAAGTGCTGGGATTAAAGGCGTGCGCCACCACTGCCCAGCTGAAGACTGAGTCTTTAATGCTACCCAACCCGGGCCAGCTTAGGATCGCACACACCCTGAACCCAAACCAGAGCCCCATTTCAGCCTCGGGCCAAGGAGCCCGACCCTGACCCAGAGCCAGTGGCCCTACCTCTGCCTTGGAGTTCACTTTCACAAACACTCGTCCTTTGTCCGTGTCATAACTCTGGCCCTGGCTAATGCACCCGCCTCCCGAGTGACCCGTAGCTTTGACTGAGCTGCAGCCCAGCTCCCGCTTAAGCAGGGTCTCCATGAGAGCAGCTCCTCAGCAAACCCAGTACAGGCCTGGAGCAGAAGCGGGTACAGCTGCGGGGCGGGGCAGACACGGACCAGTAACGGGATTGGGTGACAAGAAGGAAGGGGCGGGGAAACCTTTGGAGGGGCGTAGCCTGTCTGGCCAGGATTGGTTGAGAGGCAGAGCGACTGCTGCCAAGTTTTCTCTGGCTGCAGAGGAGCCGGAGCTGGATGAGTGGGTGGGGTGCCCAGCCTTGCGGCTCTGGTGTGCTGAGCTCTCTCTATTCAAACCGGTTCAAAACAATTCACAGACAGCTGTGTAGACCGAGGAAGGTTGCTCCCACCCCTCCGGGTTCTGTCTGAAACCGTTAGTGGGGAGAAGCTGAGCCCTTAGGGTTTTGCAGAGGATGACGCATCCTTTCTCAGGGATGTGCTGGCCGCAAGATCATTTGGGAGGTATGGAGATCCTTGTGCTTACAAGTAAGTACGCACTAGTGGAACCAGGAATGTAACACACAGGGTGTTCCTTCAAAGAAAAGGATGCATAACCTGTGAGCAGATGTGGTTGCCCAGTGACCTTTGCATTATCTGTGTGCTGGACCATACCGGACCCTCTCCCAAACCCTTTTCATGAGTTTGTCAATCTATAGAACCTCTCTTTAAGGCGTTGATCCCACTGGTCAAGAATAAGACCACTACCATAATTTAAAGACAAATTTCAAGCAAGGTTTAATACTTTAAGTACTGCCCAAGTGGATGTATTTTTGGTCAGATCCTTGCCCAGGTTCCCAGGGAAATGTCTCCAGTCCTACTTCACAGGGACTTAAAAAGGCAAAACCCACAATTCACCTCATTTCCAGTCAGGTCCAATCAGTGGCAACCACACATTCTGACGTATTTCCTGCCCATATACCTCCTTTCCACGTGTGATCAAGCAGATCTGGTATAGTTGGGCCACATAAACTTGTTTAAAGGAGTGAAAACATGTGGCTTGGTATCTCCCATAAACAATAGCCTTTAGCACTTCAAGAAGTGTCTGCCCTCGGGGAAGGGGTTTACCGGTCAGACTCATTTTTGTTTCATGGATCTCTTAGGCATAGTAATTAAAACTTAAAACAGCTTTGGCTTTCATAATGTCACATGTAGGTTACAAAGAGTTTCAACATATTCACACCTTAAGTTTTATTATGCACACAAGATTGAATTAATCACCAGGAAATTTTTCACTAAGCTGTGCTGCCACTAAAATACGCCTAAATGAACTACACGGGGGTCAGACTTGAAGTTTGAACCAACGCTAGTCACCTAGTCTTATTGAACAGAACTGCCTTCTTGCCTCTAGCTGCATAGTCTTACTCTGCTAGCTGTAATGGTTATAAAGACCCTGTCGAGCCTTCCCTTGTCCTAAATGTAGGGTAAAAGAACCAGAGCCAAAGGGAAAAACACCCTGACCTTGACTTGACTCCAAGCCCAATCCAGGCCAAGAAACAGAAACATCAACCCCTGAACATGAAATGACACTAATCTCTAAACTTGCCCCAAGATCAGGCAACAAAAAAACACCACCTGGGCTGGTGAGATGGCTCAGCAGGGAAGAGCACCGACTGCTCTTTGGAAGGTCATGAGTTCAAATCCTAGCAACCACATGGTGGCTCACAACCACCCGTAATGAAGACAGCTACAGTGTACTTACATACAATAAATAAATAAATCTTAAAAAAAACAAAACAAACAAACAAAAAAACATCACCCATCTCCAGGTCACCCTGGAAAGCTTCCCACCCCCACCCCCACCCCAAGAAACCCCATATAAAGCCTGTGTTCTGCTCAGTTCCCTGCTGCTTCTCATTCAAGCAAAGGCAGCTACCCTTCTGGGTTTTTTCTCCCAAAAAATATCTTGTATGAGGTTGGTTATGCAGTATGATTTTGTGGAGCAGAGCTGGATCACTTGTATTGAGGAAACTTTCCCACACTAGAGCAGAGCTACAACATTTTCGCTGGGTAAACCTTCCCCTGCAGGAGCAAAGCTAGGACTTAAACCCTCCATGCTCATCTGCCAGCACTCAGCTCAGCTGCCCTCTCAGTCTGTCTGAGCTTCCAGGTCTGTGACAATGATCTGCAATGCAGGACTTAGACTGTTTAAGGACTGGGGCATGCTGCCTCCAATACAGGAGCTTTCTATTTTATGTGATTAGCAGATTAGCTTGTGCCTCAGCCAGACTTCAGTTCCAGCAGGATAAAAATCTGTCTTGCTCAGAGGAAAAAAACCAGCAGGATGTGTGTATAGATATAAAGAAAGAGACTTAAGAAACTGCAAATCTGGAATCTGGCAGGCTGGAGATAAAGAGATGTTGTCTGAGTCACGGTCCTCCTCCCACAAAATTCCTTCTCGTGGATGGTTGATTTGTTGTTAAGACCTCTAGCTGGTCTATACTGTGGAGGGAAATGGGCCACTCCAGACCCATTGGCTTAAACATTAACACGATGCAAACATACGTAATTTTTTTTGTGTGTTTTGGTTATGGACTGGGTGAAATAGGGAAGATTAAAATTGAGATAGGGTTTCAATATATAGCCCAGGCTAGCCTCTGAGTCAGGGAAATCCTGCCTCAGCCTACCAAGTCCTGGGATGATAGATGACAGCCCCTAACAGAAAAATGCTTAACCAAATGTGATGGTTTAAAATAGGTTTGGCCCCCATAGACTTATGTGTTTGAATGCTTGGGCAGTGGCATTATTAGGAGGTGTGGCCTTGTTGAGGAGGTGTGTCACTGTGTGTGAGGTCTCTATGCTCAAGTCCCACCCAGTGTGGGATTCCAATCTCCTCCTGGCAGCCTTTGGATCAAGATGTAGTACTCTGAGCTTCTCCACGTCTGCCTGTATGCTGCCATGCTTCCCACTATCATGATAAAGGACTGAACCTCTGAAACTGTAAGCCAGCCCCAACTAAATGTTTGCCTTTATAAGAGTTGTCTCAGGAGTGGGGTAGTGGTGGCGCACGCCTTTAATCCCAGCACTTGGGAGGCAGAGGCAGGCGGATCTCTGAGTTCGAGGCCAGCCTGGTCTACAGAGTAAGTTCCAGGACAGCCAGAGCTACACAGAGAAACCCTGTCTCAAAAAAAAAAAAAAAAAAAAAAAAAGAGTTGCCTCAGTCGTGGTGTCTCTTCACAGCAATAAAACCCCAACTAAGACCTGGACAACGGTGCCCAATCAAGTAGACACAGTTGACCACCATGTTCCCCATTGTTTCACAACAGAAAGTGGACATTCAATAAGAATGTGCTGGGGCTGGAGAGATGGCTCAGCGGGTAAGAGCACTGACTGCTTTTCTAAAGGTCCTGAGTTCAAATCCCACCAAAACCACATGGTGGCTCACAGCCATCTGTAATGAGATCTGATGCCCTCTTATGGTGTGTCTGAAGACAACTACAGTGTACTTACATATAATAAATAAATAAATCTTAAAAAAAAAAAAGAATGTGCCAAAATGAGTGAATGAATGAAACCTTGAAAACTTAAAGGAATAAAAGCAATTGAAGAAAGCATGTAGATTGTTTAGCCTAACCTTCTGCTGAAAACATCTAGAAATACTGGTTGAAATAGTTAAAAGCACATCCCACCAGACACTTGTGCTAGAAGCCCAGAATAAAAAGTCAAAATTCAAAACTGAAGACAAGAGCTGGTTTGAAAATTCAAAACTAGGGACAAGAACTGGTGTTAGGGAACTGGAGAGATGGCTCAGCAGTTAAGAGCACTTGGCTGTTGTTCCAGAAGATCTGGGTTTTTCTCCCAGCACCTACATGACAACTCGCAACTGTCTGTAATTCTACTTCTAAGGGATTCAACACTTGTGGAGGCATCAGGCATGATCATAGTTCACATATATGTAGGCAAATCATTCATACTAATAAAATGATTTTTAAATTTTTCTTTTGTTGTTGTTGTTTTTCGAGACAGGGTTTCTCTGTGTAGCCCTGGCTGTCCTGGAACTCACTCTGTAGACTAGGCTGGCCTCGAACTCAGAAATCCACCTGCCTCTGCCTCCCAAGAGCTGGAATGAAAGGCATGCGCCACCACTGCCTGATGATTTTTTAAAATTTAAAGCTAGGTTTTGTTGTATTTTATTTTTAGTAAACATGGATCTAAGTAACAGTATGGGACCAGATGGGTTCAAGGTGACCATGTAGTGGAAGAACAACTTTCCCAAAAATCTAGGACTCCAAAAGGCTACATGGGCTATAAGAAGGTAAAGTACAGTCCTAACCCTGGCACCTGTGAAGCCTCGTCCTTGAATAATGGCGGTGGCATTGGTAGAAGTCATTATTGTCTGCCCTTATTAGTCAGATTTGCAACCCACACTCATATTACTTAGATTATTTTTTTAAAATCAGGAGTTTTACTTTTAATTTTAGGCGTCAAGGCTGGGCGGTGGTGGCGTACGCCTTTAATCTCAGCATTTGGGAGGCAGAGGCAGGCGGATTTCTGAGTTCGAGGCCAGCCTGGTCTACAGAGTGAGTTCCAAGACAGCCAGGGCTACACAGAGAAACCCTGTCTCAAAAAAAAAAATTTTTTTTTTAGGCACCAAGAGAATGAAACACTAGATCTCATGGAAATCCTTTACATAATTCAAGGACAATGAAGTCAAAAGTGGACAGTGAGCTCAAAAGTGATGGGGGTGACTGTACACAATAGTCCATTCCTCTAGTCTCAGTATTTAGGATCTGAAGCAGGGGGATTGCAGTAAAATTAAGCCACATAGCAAGAACCTGTCTTCATATATATGTTATATATATATACACATATATATGTTCATATTGGTTACTATTTTATATACTTATATAATTATATATATTTTTGAAACAGGTTCTCTTGTATCTGACTTCTAACATGCTATATACCCAAGGACGGCCTTGAACTCCTTATCCTCCTGTCCCTACCCACAAGTGCTGGGATTACAGGAGTGTGCCAACATGCCCAAGTTGGAGTGTTTGTTACTATTAAGCAGAATATTATATGCTGGTTGCCAGTCCAAGAGGCAGACACTAAGCACTTCTGCCCTTTGTTCTTGATATCAGAGTCATGATGGGCAAGGCAGCATATACTAGATGAAACCGTATTTCAACCACCCAGAAAAGAGAGCAACCTCATCTTCAGGAGCATGTATTAGTCCCTGCTGGCCAGCTGGTCCCACCACAGCAGCAATCTCAGGGCAGCTGGCTGTGTACATTGCTCTTGTCCTGCTGTCATAAAACTTCTGTCCCCACCTTGTGGAAGACATGTTAGGTTCACCCTAGTGCTGTGGAACACACATGTATACGCAGAATGAAGGAGCTAGCTCTGGGCTCTCAAAAGAGATACTTGGCCCAAAGTGATAATCACAGAACAGTTTTTGTACTCCAGACCCAGAGTCCATTTTTTTAATTTAATTAAATCAATTAATTTGTTTATTTATTTATTAGTTTTTCAAGATAGGGTTTCTCTGTGTAGCCCTGGTGATTCTGGAACTCACTCTGTAGACCAGATTGGTCCAGGGTCCATTTTTTTTTTTTATTTAATTAAATCAATTTTATTTATTTATTTATTTATTTATTAGGGTTTTTTTTTTTTTTTTTTTTTTTTTCTGCTTTTCATTAGGGGTTTTTTGTTTGTTTGTTTGTTTGTTTTTGCTTGTTTGGTTGGTTGGTTGGTTGGTTTTTCGAGACAGGATTTCTCTGTATAGCCTTGGTGCTGTCCTGCAACTCACTCTGTAGACAGGCTGGCCTCGAACTCAGAAATCCACCTGCCTCTGCCTTCCAAGTGCTGCGGTTAAAGGCATGCACCACCACTGCCCGGCTATTTATTAGTTTTTTAAGACAGGATTTCTCTGTGTAGCCCTGGTAATCCTGGCATTCACTCTGTAGACCAGACTGGCCTACAGTCACAGAGATCTGACTGCCTCTGCCTCCTGGGTTCTGGGATTAGAGGTACTCACCACCACACCCAGCTGCATTTTTAAATTTTATGTATATGGGTGTCTTGTCTGCATGTGTGTCTGTGTACCGTGTGCATGGCTGGTGTTCATAGAGGTTAGAAGGTGTTAGGCTCTCCTGGAACTGGAGTTACAGACAGTTGTTAGCCTCCATGAGGGTAATAGGAAACAAGCCTGGGTCTTCTAGAAGAGCAGCCAGTGCTCTCAATCACTGAGCCGTTTCTCCATCATGCCCCAAAGTGCATTCTTAAATGCTACATGGGTGTTGAAAAACCACTCACGAGATTGCCTTGTCCAAGAGATGTAGACTGAATGTTTTGTGTTCCCTCAGAATTCATAGATAGAGTCACCAATCCCAGCATAACTAACTTGGGGACAGTGCCTTGAAGGATGTAATTAATATTAAATGAGCTCATGGGGTAGGGCCATAATCCAAGAGAATTACCAAGTGACTCCATAAATAGAGACTCCAGAAAAAGCCATGTCCAGACATAGCAGGCAATCAGTTCTCTACAGACCAGAAACATGAGATCCCTTGGCAATCTAACTCTTCTGTCACTGATCTCAGATATTCACTCTCGAGATGTATGAAGATTAACTTTCTGTTGTTAAAATCTGGCAGTAGAATGGCACCTCAAGTCAACTAACACACCAAAGAAACAACAGTAGGTCATGGATAATGACAGGTGCTGGCATTACCACATGTGCATAATGAGACAGTTATGCCTTTAATGTTAAAAAAGGAAAATTTGAGAGATTAAGAGATTGCGTTAAGAGCACTTGCTGCTATGTCAGAGAATCCGGGCTCAATTCCCAATACCCAACATGGCAACTTACAGTTCCAAGGGCTCTACCTCCTCTTCTGGCCTCCATGCATGTGATTCATATACACTCATTTAGGAAAACACTCATACACATAAAAATAAATAATTTTTTAAAGTCACGCTTAAAAATATCTATAGGGAAGAAGAAAGTGCCAAAGACACTTGATAAAATGATAAGAAAAAAAAAAGAAGCTTGTTTAAGTTAGAAACAATAGTTGCATAATGAAATCTCAACGTGGGGGAGACTGTTTAATCTTGGGTGGCCTGAAATTCTCTGCATAGACTAACCTGGCCTCAAATTCACAGAGATTTATCTGCTTCTGCTTCTGAATGTGGTATTAGAGGCATGCACCACTATGCCCAGCTTCAGAGTGAAATCTGTGGCTTTTGGGGTGTGGGGTGAGCTTGGTTTTGTTTGTTTGCTTTTTGTTTGGTATTTTGTTTTGTTTGGGTGTGGTTTTTGGAGACAGGGTTCTCTGGATAGCTGTCCTGGAACTCATTCTGTAGACCAGGCTATCCTCGAACTCAGAGATGGGCCTGTCTCTGCCTCTCCACCACCACTCAGCTCAGAATGGAATCTTAATAGACCTATATGTAAATTATATGTAAATTAAACACAGAAGAGGAGAGAATCACTAAATAAAAGGTCAGGAAAGTTACTGATACTGTGGCATGCAGAATCTGAAAGAAAAATTAAGGGAGAGGTTAAATGACATGAAGAACCGAAAAAGAAGTTTTTGTAAAGATGTAAGTGGACTTCCAGAAAATGGAAGGAAGACACAAACTAAAAAGGACTGGAATAGAGCAGGAAGCTAATCAGGGTGAGGGAACAATGTGGTGGGAACAGAGCCAATGCATTGTGTTCACTATCACTTTAACAACATGTCATGAAGTTCATTTTGTAATAGCCTCAATATGTTTCAATATGACTTCCAGTGGCCAGAGAAAAATGATGAGCCCTAAGACTGAACCTACTAAGAGCTGAGACAGAATTTGGAAAGCTTTTGATCTCTTTGATACTGACTGACCTGGACCTAAAACTAAAGTTGAAAACTAAATATTGAAAAACTAAAGTTGGCAATGAGGGCCCTAGGCTTTGAACCCAAGAAAGAGGAAACCCAAAAAATGATAAATGAAGTTGACAAGGAGGGGACAGGAAAAATGAACTTTAGAAACTTTTTTTTAAAGATTTATTTATTTATTTTATGTGTATGAATACACTATTGCTGTACAGATGGCCATGAGCCATCATGTGGCTGCTGGGAATTGAACTCAGGATGGCCCCACTCGCTTCTGCTTAATATACTGTAGCTGTTTACAGACACACCAGAAGAGGGCGTCAGATCTCATTACAGATGGTTGTGAGCCACCATGTGGTTCACCTGTGGTTCATCTCTGATAAACCACAGAGAAGAGATCAACTTCCAGAACTTCTGAGTTCAATTCCCAGCAACCACATGGTGGTTCACAACCATCTGTAATGGGATCCAATGATCTCTTCTGGTGTGTCTGAAGACAGCAATAGTGTACTCACAAAAAGAATTGGAGGCCAGCCTCAACTTTAAAGAAGCAGAGTAAAAAAAAAGCCGTGATGTTTCTGGAATCTTAAATCAGAGGGAAGGTGTATTTTATCAGTCTAGAGCATGTCAGGTTCCTTTTTCTAAGGGTTTAAACTATGAAGGGTTCTATTTTAAAAACAAAGCAAGTGCACCATCACACATCCAAACACCACAGCAAACATCCTTTGCGTTTTATAACTGTCGACTAAAAGCCAGAACTATTTTCAGAACTCCCACTGCTCATGATGACATGGATACATTGTGGTTTGCATCTGTGTGGAAATGCATGCGCAGTGTGAAGTAATGGCAGATGGCGTGGCCATAGTCACACTTTGAGACCCTTTAACCCACTATGTGTGCTCTTGTCCTGACATCCTGAATTAACCAGCAGGTAAATGCACAAAGAACTTAATATCAAAGAGCACTCTCAAAGGTCCAAAATAGATTCAAGATCAGAGCTAACGTTACCCTGGAGGTCTGGGGGTGGATGGTGGTGTTCTTAAAAGCCAGGTTTCACACATTAGCAGACACTAAACTTAGTCACATGTGCTTGCTGTATAAAAAGAAACCCTGATTGATAGAGGCTAGCACTTCCTGATGTGCAGGAACTCTCACAATTTACCACAGCATCTTCATTTCTACCAGCTTCATTCATCTTCTTCTGCAGTCCTCATCAGTAAAGCTCTCCCTGAACTCCTTGGCCACACACTTCAGATTTTTGAATGATATTTTCCCAGTCTCATTATCATTGAAGAGCTTGAGGATTTCTTCTTTGGTGCTTTTCTTGAACATTTTTTGAGTTATCACTGTCAAAAAGTTACTAAAGGGGCTGGAGAGATGGCTCAGCGTTTAAGAGCACTGACTGCTCTTCTAGAGGTCCTGAGTTCGGATCCCAGCAACCACATAGTGGCTCACAAACACTCGTGATGAGATCTAACGCCCTCTTCTGGTGCGTCTGAAGACAGCTACAGTATATTACACAAAAGCGAGTGGGGCCATCCTGAGTTTAATTCCCAGCAGCCACATGATGGCTCATGGCCATCTGTACAGCAACAGTGTACTCATACATGAAAAATAAAATAAATCTTTTTTTTTTTAAAAAAAGAAAAACAGAAATACAAAGCCCGAGTTGCTAGATGGTTCAGTGGATAGAGACATCTGCCACTAAGCTTCATGACCTGAGATCCGTGTGGTGGGAAGGGAGCACTGAAGGGAGCACTGATTCCCCCAGGCTTTCCTTTAGGATGATAGGAAACAGCATCACCAGAAATAAAGGCAGTTAACTTCATGATGGCCATAGCTCTCAGCTTAAAAAATGTTTTTTTTTTTTATTTCATTTTCATTTTTGGAAACATATTTTCCCTGGGGAAGTTGTTTTCTTTTGATTATAGTCTATTAGTCCTCAATCTTTTGGCCTCCAGAGGGAACAGATGTTAATCCCTTTTGACAACTTTGTTATTCATATTACAGACTTCCTTTGCTTTGGGTATTTTATTACTTGACTGCTATTTGTCTAAGAATGGACATCTTTCAATTTACAATGTTTCTGTAGGGCTAGAATGAGGGCTCTGCAGTTATTTGGGTTCATTTCCCTGTACCTACTTCTGAAAACTTGCAAAGGTTTGTAATTCCAGCTTCAGAGACATCCAATACCTCTGGCCTCTGCAGGCACCGCCACTCTTATGCACACATGCACATACCTCCACACAGACTTGCACACTGTGTGTGTGTGTGTGTGTGTGTGTGTGTGTGTACCATCCTAGCACCTAAAAGGCTCAGGCAAGGAGGATCAAGAATTGGAGAATTGGAGGCCAGGGGCTGGAGAGATGTCTCTGTGGTTAAGAGATGAACCACAGAGAAGAGATGAACTTCCAGAACTTCTGAGTTCTGAGCCATCTCGCCAGCCCGGCTTTGTATTTCTTGACCTGCAGCAGTGATTATAACTGAAGTTTCCACTTTATAGCTTTCTATTAAATGATACATATATGTATGATCATGCTCTTCCCCATGTACATAGTGCATTTCATCATTAAAAAAAAAAAAGGCCAGACATGTGATGATTGGACACACCTTTAAACCTAGCACTCAGGAGGCACAGGCAGGCAGATCTCTGAATTCAAGGTCAGCCTGGTGTGAGGAGCAAGTTTCAGGATAACTAGGTTTGTACAGAGAAACCCTGTCTCGAGAAAATTATATATATATATATATATATATATATATATATATATATATATATATGCATGTGCATGTATATATACATATGTATATGTATATATGTATATACATGTGTATATGTATATGTATATGTCTTAGTCAGGGTTTCTATTCCTGCACAAACATCATGACCATGAAGCAAGTTGAGGAGAAAAGGGTTTATTCAGCTTACTTCCACATGGCTGTTGATCACCAGAGGAAGTCAGGACTGGAACTCAAGCAGATCAGGAAGCAGGAGCTGATGCAGAGGCCATGGAGAGATGTTCTTTGCTGGCTTGCTTCCCCTGGCTTGTTCAGCCTGCTCTCTTATAGAACCCAAGATTTCCAGCCCAGAGATGGCACCACCCACAAGGGTCCCTACTGCCTTGATCACTAATTGAGAAAATGCTCCACAGCTGGATCTCATGGAGGCACTTCCCCAACTGAAACTCCCTTCTCTGTGATAACTCCAGCCTGTGTCAAGTTGACACACACAACCAGCCAGTACATGTACGCATATGTATATGTATATGTATATGTATATGTATATGTATATGTATATGTATATGTATAAATTCTTTGTGCTTCTTTGGGTTTTTGTTGTTGGTTTTTAAGATAGGATTTCTCTGTGTAATAGCCCTGGCTGTCCTGGAAGTCTCTTTGTAAACCAGACTGGCCTTAAACTCATGAAGATCCACCTTCCTCTGCCTCCCAAGCACTGGAAATAAAGGCATATTGCCAGGAGCCAGCCCCAACTGGGTGTTTCTTTTTTCTTGTCGGTTCTTCTTGAGGCAGCAGGAGGGAGAAGAGCGTGGGCGGGGGTAAGACTTAGTCCTACGATTTCTGGGGTAAGACCTAGTCTTATGATTTCTGTGGTAAGACCTACTCTTACAATTTCTGGGGTAAGGCTGGGCGTGGTGGCGCATGCCTATAATCCCAGCACTTGGGAGGCAGAGGCAGGCGCATTTCTGAGTTCGAGGCCAGCCTGGTCTACAGAATGAGTTCCAGGACAGCCAGGGCTACACAGAGAAACCCTGTCTCAAAAAAAACAAAAACAAAAACACAAAAAAACAAAAAACAAACAAACAATTTCTGGGGTAAGACTTAGTCTTACGAGATATTTAGGGTTGCTGTACAATAAAAAGTTTACTTATCTAAGTCTATCTATGCTATTGTAGCTGACCTGCCTCCTGTGATCCTTTGAGGCCAGAAACTGCAGTTTCTGGCATTTAGCACCTCTTCCTCAAGCCACAAAGAATTAAGTAAATAGCCTTTGTTCTATCTCAGCAGGAACTGCTGGGCTCTAACTTTCAGCCTGCTAGTCAGAAGTTGCAGGAAAAGAAGACACTTAGAGAAGTGATTATAGAATTTATTACTTAGTTGTAAAAGTTTCCTATGGAAGCTATCTAAGGGGAAAATCGAAAAGATCCTAAGTGGGGAAAGGGAAAAATTCTCTAAGTGGGGAAAGGGAAAAGATTCTACTCTATCTAGCTCCACCTCGTCGCTTTGTCCCCAGTACTTACACATCTTTCAGAATACATGATCACATGTTACAAAGTTCATCACAAGTTCACACCAAAAATTAAATCATAAATTTATTTATTTATTTATTTATTTATTTTTGTATTTTCGAGACAGAGTTTCTCTGTGTAGCCCTGGCTGTCCTGGAACTCACTCTGTAGACCAGGCTGTCCTCCAACTCAGAAATCCACCTGTCTCTGCCTCCCAAGTGCTGGGATTAAAGGCATGTGCCACCACTGCCTGGCCAAATCATAAATTTAAATAGAAGTTTACAGCAGCGAATGTTTACATGCATATCCATTAGGAGTAACTATTTAGCTAAGCATCCATCACCTGTCTCAGGTTCCCTGAAGGTTTAAGATAATACCTAAGTTTTAAGTGAGGTTTTATATAGATGAACCCAGTCAATATTTTATCTTCTGTCCTGGCACCTATAATAAATCGTTAGTCCCTCTTTTATGACCTTTGGTTAATTGTTTTACAACCTCTTGGAATGTGCTCTGAGTAGGAGAAAGTCTGGTTACCATCTAAGAGCAATTAACTGCTGACACTTGGGAGACTGGCAGAGTTCTCATTGCAGTTTTGACTATCAGAAAAGGATCTAGTAGCAGTCCTGTTATAAAAGAGCTTAATAATCACAGATATAATTTTAGGAATTCTTATAGGATCATCATTAAGACTTAAGTCATCTATTTGTATATATAACATTACTACAAGACAGTGCATCTTCATGGATCTGCAGAGATCTGCTCCAAAGGGGTGTGCTACTACTTAGTGATTGTTATATATGTTTAATAATAACAACAGGAAAAGCATATTAATAGCAGTGATCTTTCGTAAAATTAGTTCCTCACAGCCTTGCTTAATGAGGGCGCAACTGTCACAGATTATATAATAATCCAAAGCAGGCATTTCAGGATGATCACCTGCTAGTTATTAACTTGTCCTATTATGGCTCCTGGCAGCATATGCCACCACACCTGGCTCATAAATTATTTTTTATTGAAAAAAATGTTGTGCAATATATTTTGAACATATTTTCCTTTTAAATTTTCTTTAAAATTTTAAAAGAAAGGTTGTAATAGTTTATTTTTATCTTAACTGTGTGTATTTGTCAATGTAGGTGCATGGAAGTGCATGTACTCATGGAGGTCGGGGCTATCACAAACCCCTGGAGCTGGAGTTACAGTGAGTTGTGAGCTGCACAGCAGAGGTGCTGAGAATTTAACAGGCCCTCTGTGAGAGCAGTACAAGCTCTAACCATTGAGTTATCTCTCCAGCTCCTTTCAAAGTTTTTATTACATTATTTATGTGTATGGATGTGTGTATGCATGTCACATTTGTGCCATGGTTTATATGTGGAACTCAGAGGATACCTACTAAGGAGTTAGTTGTTTCCTTCACACTATGTGGGTCCCAGGATCAAAGACAGGTCATTAGCTATGGCAGCGAGCAACTTTGACCACGGAGCAATCTTTACCAACCCAAATATGCAAATTCTATCATGTGCTTTTCATTGACCTTCTAAATCCATGCTGAATATATATAACAAGAATATGCATTTGTCAGACAAATTTGTATTTATTCATTCTTGAGAAAAAAATTTACAGTTGTTCGATTAAAGACATTTCTATTGTTGTTTTAATTTTCTTTTGTTTGGGATTTTTAAAAAATTCCCAGTGAACAGCCAGCCTCAAACTATTAGTAACTTTGGTAGGCTCTAATGAGACCCCAGAACATTCCCAAATCCCAGGTTGCATGACTTTTCCCAGGAGATGTAAACAAATGTCTGTCCACTCAAGATTAGGTGCTAGAGACCAAAAGAGCGGTTCTTCTCCCCTCTCTCTCATGGATCATCTGATATGGTCCATGTGGGCAGGGGGAGCAGTGCCCACACCTGGACCAGCTACCAGGAGGCAGATCAAATTTATTTGGGGTGATTCAAGGCTTTTACAGTTTGGGGGGAGTGAGTATAGGAACATTCAGGATGGGCAAAGGTCATTGGCTGAGGGCTTAAGGTACCAAAACTGCTGATTAACATAGAGGAGCATTTCAGGAATATCAGGTACTGGCTGAACAGGTTCTTATCAGGAGAAAGAAAATTGGCCCTGCAATCTAACTAAGTGACAATGCTTCAGATAATAACTTATAAAGTGATATCGATGAAAGTCCCTGCACAGCAAGTAGGCAGCTCCATGGAAGAGTCTCTTCTACCCTTAAGAGTTGCTAGCTACTTAGATAACCTTGAAAGGGGCTTTGTGACTCTTACAACCTTCATAAACTTCCTGGGTCTTAAAGTCTCTTGAACTTCAGGAATCTTAGGATTCTCCACTCTTTCCTTCCAGGAGGGAATGTTTCAATTAACAACAAATACTACACAATACTCTACCTGCTTCTTCTGACTCTTAAATTCTTTCTGTTTCTCATTCTGCGATGTTCCCTTGGCCTTGGAGAATATGGTATGAAATGGATGGGTAATTATTTTTTGCTATTTACAACTGAGGATTAAGACTATTATGCCATAGCAACAATCATTTTATTTCTTAGTATTTGGCTGGTTATACATCTCTACAATACCCATGTCTTGCTAAATAAAAATGAAGTTACATTAATAACCCAGACTACCAGCACTTGGGAGGCAGAGGCAGTCGGATTTCTGAGTTCGAGACCAGCCTGGTCTACAGAGTGAGTCCCAGGACAGCCAGGGCTACACAGAGAAACCCTGTCTCCATAAATAAATAAACAAACAAACAAACAAATAACCCAGACTAACAAAAATAGTAATTTATAGACATAAACACAAATATTCAGAAGACAATTTGACACTTATCACACCCATTTAACAAAGCAATAGTAATAACTTGTCCATTAGAGCTTGTGGTATCTCTAGCCACAAGCTTTTTGCCCTGGCTTTAAGTATTATAGCTCTGCTCTGGCAGGGGGAGGTTTCCCCCAATGAAAATGTTATAGCTCTGCTCTGGGAGGTATCTTGGCAGTTGGGAACCAAGGAATACCACAAAGTCACAGGGCACCACAAACCTCACACAAGACTTAGGAGGGTGGCTGTAGAGAGGATCTCCTGTGCACTTTGTGAAAGCATTCACCTGTAACTAAAAACAAAACAAAACAAAACAAAAACAAAAACCTACTACCAATGAGCTGAGGCAAGAAAAGGAGGTGGGAGTTCTGGTAGAGAAGGGCTGGGGGATTTGAGGAGGTTTGCCCTGAACTCTGAGGAAACTGATCCATGAGACTGAGAAGATAACCAGCCATGTGGCTTCATAGAATAAACAGAACCTGAGGAGAGGAAACCAAACACGTGGTGGGACCTAGAATAGAATAAACAGGTAAATAAGTTATGAGCTGATCAGGGAGCAAGCAATCCTTTTGGCCTAAGCATTTATTTATGAAATAGTAAGTCTCCGAGTCATTATTTCAGGGAACAAAGAAGACAGGCGGAAAACCATGAGGTTACAGGCGGCTGCCTCTACTCGGATGAGAAGCGTCAAGGAATGGGCAGACAGCAGGCTTTATATGGGATTTCTTGGGGGTGGGAGGAGCTTTCCAGGGAGACCTGAGATTGGCGGAACTTTGTGGCCTGATCTTGGAGAAAACTTCCGGATTGGTGGGATTTCATGCTCAAGGACTGGTGGAATTCTGTTCCTTGGCTTGGTCTCGGTATTTAGGTCTAGTGGACAGGCTCGGGTGTACTTTCCTTCGCTCTGGCCTTTTTTATGAAGTACTGGCTACACACTGGCTACAGTCGCAAATATGGGTTTCCACCAGCGTGGGTGACCTTAAATTCAGTGGGAAATCGATCGGTTTGAATGTGTAACAGCCACATCACTATTGCACCTGTGAACACTTCTTGCCTGTCATGGCAATCCAAAACCACGCAGGATTATTGACAACAATTCTTTCCCAGTAGTCTACACAGTGCCTTCCAGTATTATGAAAGACAGCAAGTAGAGAGGATGTTGCCAGCACAGTCAAGCTTGATTTCTGCATGTCTTGAAATCAGAAAATGCAGTGTCTTCAGCTCTAGTCTTGTCGTTTAGTTCTGGCACACAATCAATAGGACTGGCAGCAGCCTCTCTGATTGGGGCGAGGGACTCAGGAGCCTTCCTGGCCAACAACGACAAGGAGGTAGCCCACCTCTGGCACTGAACTTCCACCTAATTATTAGAGCTTCTGGGAGTGTTTCCGCACCCACATAGGAAGACTTCATTCAGACCCTTAACTCATGATTTTCCCTTTCCTTCCAGAAGTTCTTCCAGATCTGTAAGGCAGTCAAGGGTTAGTGTCATTCAACAACAACAAACCCAAACAAACAAACAAACAACAAAAGTCTTTTTACAGATGATAGACAGGATCTGACTGTTCCCTCCTCTCTGCTCTGTTCCAAGCAATTGTCAATTGATTTTGAGATTCAGTAGTTAAGGGGTAAAAACAAAGTTAACAAGGTCCAATATAGCATAAAAAGATCTCATTTGTTTCGGTTGTTCTGCCAAAAACATATCAGAGAACAAAGAATGAATAGGAGACTGTATTAATTAATTTCCTTATTCATGTGACCAAATACCTGACAAAAAGCAGTGGTTTATTATTATTATTACTATTATTATTACTGGAAGAGAGTTTATTTTGGCTCACAGTTTGAAGCTCACATCATGGCAGGGAAACCATGGCGACAGGGGTTTGAGCCAGCAGGTAACATGGCAGAGAAAGTGAAGGAGGACAGTGGATGAACAGCAGCATTCCTGCTAGGGTGCTACCATGGAATGCCCACTCTCTGGACATCTGGTGCTACTAGCCTGGCTCAGAACCACACTTCTGTTTGTCATGCTTGACACTAGAGCTGGCTTCTTGGGGCTGGCAGACTCCTCACACGACTAACCCTGATCCTGGCCTCTCTATCAGTCACACCTGGCTGCTGAAAGGGCCCCAAGATAGGTGAATAATCTCTACACCAAACGGGCTTAAGATAATTTTTTTTCATGTCTACAGTGGGTGTGGCTGAGTGGGTGAGCATGTGTGTATCCAGGTCAGTGGACAATAATTTTCTGGACTCAGTTCTCTCATATGGGCTCTGCTGGTCATGAGCTTGGCAGTAAGCCCCTTTACTAAACCATTGTGCTGTCTTGCTGGTCCCCCAAGTATATTTTCTTGAAAGAGATAACTGTTCACTGTTTCAGTTAGATTACAGTGGAGCTGCTGGAGAACAGTTGGCCAGAAACCCATGTACTAGAGGCACAGCCAGCCACTATGAGGATACATAACGGAGTCTGTGGGCATGCACGCACTACACTATACGCGCTTTAAGTAGCCTCTTTCCTGACCGTGCAAATCTATAGTGAAGAGATCTCACCCAGTGTCTACCTCATTACTCTGGCCATCTGGGGACATCATGTTGGCTGTAGGGATCATGGGCACCCAATAATGTTCTACAGTGGGGCTCTAGCCAATCCTTTACTCACCACAAGGTCCACAGCAGATGTCAGCAACATCTGGATGGGTCACACAAGCAGTTCCTGTCCAGTATTTGCCAGATGTCAGTCAGAAGTATAATGAGGTGTAAGAGAAGCTTTCAGAGCACTGGGAAATTTTAATAGGCTCTGGACCCACCTGGACTGATCTGCTTGGAAGGAGCATGGGTGGAATAGGGCAAACTGTGAGCAGAAACCAGATAGGGAAAGCTTGAAGGTAGGCTTTCAGATGGAGGAGTGGGTCCCCTGGTGAGGCAGGAGTTGGGGTGGGCTGCCCAACTGTGTATGAGAAGTGTTGGCAGGGACGGGGGCAAGAGTTCTGAAAGCAACTTCACACTAAAATGGATCTTGTGGCAGGGCTCTGGTACTTCTAGGGCGTCCACAGGTTAGTTTTGCTTAAAATAGATGTTCTTTCTATAGCAAGAGAGCAACTGGAGTATGGTGATGAATTTCGGTGAGTCACCAGCCAGCACACACCCACTCTGTTCCCAGCTGTTAATTTCTATTTACTTCTCCACAGAAGGGAAGAGAAAAATAGAGGGAGTTTGTTTGTACAAGCCCTTGGTTTGAGATAAATGCAGTCAATCCATATTTACAGTTCTTAGATACATTTTTATTTTGGCACCAGAGAAAACTGCAAAAGGGATACTTTTTTTTATAGTCAGTGGAAATATGCACTCATTTATGCAAAGGTATTTCTTGCACATGGCCTGGAATTTCTTCATTTTCTACAATAAGGGACCTCCTGCCTGAAATTGTGCTTTAGGCCAGAGGAGGGGGAATGATGTCACAACACACAAACTGCTCTGCAAATTACAGAGCAAGCTTTCTTCAGAGATAAAACTTACATCTTGAAGATCTTCAAACAGTCAAACAGTTCCTGTGTGAGCTTGGATTCCACCCCTTCCTATAGACGATAAGGCAAAACATCCACATAGAAACCTGTACAAGATAGTCCTAGCAGCTGGATGCATGATAAATGGACAAACATATTTATATAAAGAAGGCAACTCTGGCCTGCATAACCTTTGAGGACATCATGCTAAGTAAAATATACCAGATAGAGGTTTCTGGAGCAAGCATTGATAGAGGTGAAAAGTTGAATGGGGGCGACCAGAGCTGGAGGAGGGGAATTGTTCAGTTAGTGTTTAGTGGACACAAAGTTTCAGCTTGGGGAGATGGACAAGTTCTAGAAACGGCTCTTAGTAATGGTTATATAATAGCATGATGTGCTTAGTATAACTAAACAACAGTTAAAAGGGGCTAAGGATGTAGCTCAGTGGTAAAACACTTGCTTGGAATATGTGAAGTTCTGGGATAGAATCCCCAGCATAGAAAAAGTAAGGTTAAAATGAAAAATTTCATGTTAGATATATTTTGCTCAAAGCTAAGGCTACCCTGGCAATTTATTTAGACAGGATCTCACTAGATAGTCCTGGCTGGACCTGAAATATATATATCAGGCTCAATTCACAGAGGCCTGCTTGCATGTTCCTCTTGGGTCCCAGGGTTAATGGTGTGCACCATCATGCAAAGCAAAGCTAATGTGCTCTATTAAACAGCTCTACAGATGCAACCCTGGTGGTTCTCCACCCATGTGGCTTCTCTGAGCCACTGTTGCTTCTGGTGTCAATGGGAGTTGTAATTTGTCCCTACCCTGAGGGTTGTTTAGAGGTACAAAGGGTGATCCAGGCCAGGATACCTTGTCCATTAGTGAATCTTATTTTCCACCCCAAACAGCCACCACAGACTCTACTACCTAGTACAAACTAAAAGCAGGAGGTGGCCACCTGTTGAGGAAAATATTTAATCTCGCAGGGCGGTGGTGGTGCACGCCTTTAGTCCCAGCACTCGGGAGGCAGAGGCAGGCGGATTTCTGAGTTCGAGGCCAGCCTGGTCTACAGAGTGAGTTCCAGGACAGCCAGGGCTACACAGAGAAACCCTGTCTTGAAAAACCAAAAAAAAAAAAAAACCCGAAAAGAAAATATTTAATCTCAATGATGGCGGGGGTGGAAGGGGGGAAGGTCTTCCCTGCCTTTGATCATTCAGTTCCTGGATAAAAGACACGAAACTTTTATTGTTATAATAAGCTTTAATCAGCACTAGAGCTGGGCAGATATCTATGTGATTGGAATCTATTTACCCATCAATAACCACGAATTATATAACTTGCCATCTGGGCTGCTCTTGACCCAAATTGGCCCGCCTTCGTGGCTGTGTATTCATCACTTACTTACCCTATAGTAGCTTCCTTCTCTCTCTCCTTTCTTCTCCCTCTCAAGTCTCCTCAGATCCCAAGCCAGGAAACCCAAGAACACCGCCAATCTCTCTTCTGCCCAACTATTGGCTGTAGGCATCTTTATGCACCAATCGGGGATAACCTGGGGATTAGGGGTATAAACTTGGGTATGTGCAGACTCAGTCATAGCCCGGCCTTAGGAGCCAGTATTTAGCATTAGAATACAAGCAAAAGACCAAGTCTCAACAGCTACCAGAATCCCAGCTTTGTTTTCTTTTTATTTTAAACTTGAGCAAAAATGTTTACCATTTTGAGTTTACCATTTTCATGTATATTTTGAGTTTACCATTTTCATGTATATTTTTCAGTGATGTTATATAAACATTTTTGGTGGTTACCACTGAGGAGAGGGAAGAGAGTATAGATGCCAGGATTGCTACTTGGTTTCCTACACTGCATAGTTCAGCTCCCTCATCCAGCTACAATCATCTGCCCCTGATGTCAGAAAAGCTGGGGTTCAGATAGATGCCCTCTATCTGTCCCAAAAGCTAAGAGCACCCTTGTGAAAAGCTGGCTGAGGCAACAGTGGCACATGCCTCCCGGCCCAGGGTCTCTGGTAGGCTGAGTTCCATGCTTCATAACCTTTGCTGTTCTCAGTGGCTCTCACAATCCTTTCCCACCATTAGCATCTCTATGGATGAAACATCTGCACCTTTAATCCCAGTGCCCAGGAGACAGAAGCATTTGTATCTCTGTAAGTTAGAAGCCAGTCTGGTCTACAGAGAGAGTTCCAGGATAGCCAGCATTACATGAAGAGATCCTGTCTTGAAAAAACAAAACAAAACAAAAAAAACAACAATCATGTTGAAGCTGTAACCTCAGTGTGTTTGTAGAGGGAGGCTTTGAGAAAAAAAATGAGGTTAAATTTGGTTGTGATGGTGGAGATGTATCCTATAGGATTAGTGGTCTCACAGGAGAAGGAAGAGAAGCGAGGCATGGAGACAGAATTCTCCAGCATTTGATGAACAAAGATAGAAGACCAAGTTCCATGTGGATTTAGACTACATTATAAGACTCTATCTCAAAAGGCAAAACCCAAACAAGAAAAAGAATGGAAGGGGACCAAGGGGAGAGAAGGAGCAATTTCTGGGGAAAGGGAGAGAAGCTTTGTAAAGAGAAAATAGAAGGACACCATCTAAAAGCTAGGAGGACAGGCTTCAACAGAAACCAAGCCTACCTTCATCTTGAGCTTGTAGCCTGCAGGCCGGTGAGAAATGATAGCTTGCTGTATATAAGCCGCCCAGCACTGGGAGTGGCTCTAACAGAGGCTTCTGGTATTCATCCATTACCCTCCAATTTGCAAAAGTTGTACATTTATCACAGTTTCATAGAAGCAGCTTTGCTCTCCATTCTGATGTCTGCGGAGTTCTCTTCTCTTCTTGGGAAAGCATCAGTGCTCATACTATCTGACCTTGGGAGGGTGGTACAGTTTATGGTGGACGGGTTTGGGGTCTGGACCTTCCCTGAACTGTCTTTAGGGACCTGCTATGCTTGTGACAAACTGGCCATGGTTATTCCTGAGAAGACACATCCTAAGGCTCAGCTCTGGAATTGTGTCAGAAACAAGGCCTCTAATACAGGAAGTGGTTATGGAAAGTTCTCCCAGTTACCACAGGGACAAACCCTTGAGGATATAACCCTACTTAGCTCCTCCATCACAAGTTCCTTGCACAGCATATGGGTCTATAAATGCCTTTTATCACCAGTAGAAACCCTGCACCTTCTTGGAATGCCTGTGTCTGTGGGCCATGCATCTCAACCTGGTAGAACTGGGATCCGACACGTCACATCTGATGGAATCTATTCATTTCAGGAAACATCAACGTGAACAACAAGTTTGACAAAACAAAAAACAAAAAACAAAAAACAACCAACTCTCTTTTCTTTCCAGAAAATACTGCAAATTTTTCACCCAAAAAGTCAACCACTAGTTATACAAACAGACAAAAATAGATGCAGCAGATACTATTGATACCCTAGGGACTGGCAGAGCGGGCAATCAGCACCTTGGAGGAGCGTCAAGGGGGCAGGATAAGGTGAATAGTCTTCAGACCGTGTTGAACCCTTTCTATCCTTTAGCTAGAGAAATCTAATATGTCTTCTACCATCTCCTGGAGTCCCTAGACAGACTGGAGTCTAGGTATCCACAGTTGTCTCTAGTCTTGAAAGTAAAGGCAACTATAGATGGTATAGAGGTTCTATGGTTAATAACAAGCAGATGTGTGAAAGCCCTGGAGTGGACATGGCCCAGTATCCATGACCCCACTCAACTCCCCCCTCATGGTAAATATTAACCTCCATACTGCCAAGTCATCTCCAACAGTGCTAAGGATCCATAATGCATGACAAAATAGAATGAAAATAGCTGATATGTAAAGATAGCTCTCAAACCAGATGTTTCAAGCGGCATTCTGATGTGCCCCTAAGGATGGTTCCTGTGAGAAGGAAAGGGTACTGTCTAAAGAGGAAAGAGACATCTGTATGGGTTTTGGTTTTTAATTTTACTGGCATAGGATTGTAGCTCAGTGGTAGAGCATTTGCCTTACCTAGTATGTTTGAGCTTCAGGGTTCCATCACCAGGATATCTACCCCTACACACACACACACACACACACACACACACACACACACGAATTGCGTTTAACTTTTCTAAGTATCTCATAGTCTGGAGCCTGATAAAAAGCAACTTAATTGTAAAACTGAGTATGTTGTATGCAGTACTTCTGAAGATTGGGTTCTGATTAGCCTGGGACACTGCTGCTCCCATGTCCCAGTGCTGAGTGCTTTTGGCATCATGTTCTGTACCATTACTCAGGAGCTCATAGTCCTGTCCTGGATTCTTATATAAATAGAAGCTAACATATGCTTCATTCAGCTCACTAAGAGATCCAGAAAGATGAAAGAGCTGGCGTCGAAAGCCTCTGAGACCCTAGATTGATGAATTATGTAGCGGTAGGAACACAAGCAACACTGGTAAGTCAGACACAGGTCACATGTAAGCAGTTAAAACCCACAGAATCTGAAAGCTGAGTCTGATAGAAAGCAAGACCTCAAACCTTTCAGAGTCATGAGGTCAGTAGGGATGACAAGTCAAAGTTTATTCCAAGGAAAATCAGGTGCCCTCAGACTGCCTTTGGAAATATACATGTAGTACTGTATGCTGATGCGTTTGTATGGTTCCCTAGAACAAGGGTTGCATTCAAGCTCCTAAAGGCCCTAATGTGGGCATGGACTTGATAGAAAGGGCCAAGCTTTTGCAAACAAGAGTCTAGCCTATATACATGTGGGTGCTAAACTGACACAGAGTGTTCCAGAAACACATTTTTCTGGTATCCTCGACATGTCTTATCAATGAAGAAGAATGAGGCTGAAGATTTTTTTTTTCTGGACAGGGTTTTTCTGTGTAGCCTTGGCTATCCTGGAACTCACTCTGTAGACCAGGCTGGTCTTGAAGTCAGAAATCTGCCTGCCTCTGCCTCCCAAGTGTTGGGATTAAAGGCATGTGCCACCACCGCCCAACATGGCTGAAGCTTCAAGCAGGCCAACAAGCACAGTTTCAGGGAGTATGGCAGTGGTCTGTGAGTGGAAAGAACACAATTTGGTCAACTTCAGTGGACATAGAATTATAAGGATCTGGTAAAGGTAAGGAATAGGTAGGATGAATAAGATCCAGGTAAGGGATAGGTGAGACAGCAACAGTGGTGGAGGTTCTGCCTTACCCCAGCCATGGGCAGCAGTGGTCCCTACACTATCTCTGCTGTGTTCCAAAGTCTGAGCTAGTTCCCAGATCCTAACTGTTTAGAGTTCAAGATCATAAAAAAAAAAAAAAAAAAAAAAAGGACACTTGCTGGGCAGTGGTGGCCCACTCCTTTAATCCCAGCACTTGGGAGGCAAAGGCAGGTGGATTTCTGAGTTTGAGGCCAGCCTGGTCTACAGAGTGGAAAAAAAAAAAAAAAAGACACTCAAACTCAATTCAAATTATAATTAGCCAAATTTATTAAAGCTTTTAGCAAGGCTACAGACTCTAATCTAAATCAGAGATGTGCTGTGCAAATGCTAGTAAAGGAATGGCTTTTTTTCTTTCTTTTTCATTTCTTTTATTGTTTTTTTTTTTAAGATTCATTTATTTATTACATGTAAGTAGACTGTAGCTGTCTTCAGACACTCCAGAAGAGGGTGTCAGATCTTATTACAGATGGTTGTGAGCCATCATGTAGTTGCTGGGAATTGAACTCAGGACCTTCAGAAGAGCAATCGGTGCTCTTAACCGCTAAGCCGTCTCACCAGCCCTGTTTTGTTTTGTTTTATGAGACAAGGTTTCTTTGTGTAGCCTTTGCTGTCTTGGAACTAGGTCTGTAGACCAAGCTGACCTCAAACTCACAGAGATCTACCTACCTCCTGAGTGCTGGGACTAAAGATGTGCACCACCACTGGAAGAGCTTTTAAAGGCAAAAATCCTGTTCTATTCTGCCAAGATTAAATTGTCAAGGTGACCTCAAACTAGTCCTTGATTATCTGCATAAGCAGGTTACAGAAACCATAATTAGCAGTTTGTCATAGCATAACAAGCAGATAGTTATGGCTGTACATCTGAGTGACAGTCAAGGAGTCAGAGATGCTGGGAACTTATCTGGCAGAGACAGATGACTATTAGGAACCAAGATGGATGCCTAGCACAAAATGGGGTTTCTTTAGCCACCACACTCACGTATTCAAAAAATGTGAGTGAGAGCAAAGCACCAGGATGAATACTTCCTAAGCATTCTGGGAGGCAAAGTTCTCTCTCTCTCTCACCTAGGAGAGGCACATGTGCTGAGAGATGAGCCTTCCTCACTTAAGCTCAGAGTGTGAAAGTGGTGTCTTCTTAGACCTGAAGCATGAGCAACCTGGGCCCTTTGGAAACAGGTAATATTCTGATTCCCTAGGCTTTCCTTCCGTGGTATCTGAGGGGGACACTTAGAGGGAGACGACATGGAGCTTCCGTGAGAGGGCAGCAGATGTGAAAGGTAATGTTAGTCTGGGAAACGCTTCCTCCATATCCACCCAGTCTCTTTCAGCCGAGAGCCTCTTCCTCTCTAGGCCTAACTAGCCAAGCCCTGAATGATATCTTCAGGTAGGGATTCCATTTATATGTGTTCTGAGAACGCAGGGACTCAAGCATAGCAAAGTCCTTCCCTTTGGTTGATGACTAGCGCTGCATACCTCCTCCCTACCCAGTACCATTGACTGGCTCAGAGGCACACATGGTTAACTACCAGTACAGTGGATCTTTTGGAGGTGGAGCTTGAGAAAATCACGTTATTTTGTCCCCACAAGACAAAACTATGAGCCATGCTTTCTCTTCCAAGAGGGAGATAGTATCTGAAGACAGGGCAGGAGGAGCAAGCAGAGCAGGACTCTGACACTCCTTGGCAGGCTGTGTCCAGCTCTTTCCATTGTGTAGCCATCAGCCTTCTCCATCAGGAGCCCTTTCAGTCGGTCTTCTTTATCTCAGCTAATTTATTTATTCACTTTACATCCAGATCGCTGCTCTGCCTTCTCCCAGTTCCCCCTCACAAAGTCCCTCTCCCAGCCCCCTCTCCTTCTTCTCTGGGAGGATGGAGGTCCCTCTAGGTATCCCCCACCCTGGCACATCAATTCTCTGCAAAACTGGGTCCATCCTTTTCCACTGAGGCTAGGCAAAGCAGCCCAGTTAGGGAAAAGGGATCCACAGACAGGTAACAGCTTTAGGGACAGCTCCTGCTCCAGTTGTTGGGGAACCCACGTGAAGACTGAGCTGCCCATCTGCTACATATGTGCGGGTGGTCCCCTGTATGCTCTTTGGTTGGTGGTTCAGTCTCTGAGAGCCCCCAAAGGTCCAGGCCTCTGAAACCCTTTCATTCTCAGACTTGGATTAGAGTCTGCCCTCATGACTTCATCTTAGTTCATTAGCTGTGCAAAAATCCTGTTTCAGAGTGACATCACATTCACAGATACCAAAGGTTAAAATTCTAGTATCTCTCTTGGGAGGTCCATTTAGACATGGTTGGTGTCTTAGGGTTTTATTGCTGTGGAGAGACACCATAACCAAGGCAACTCTTATAAAAGAAAACATTTAATTGGGGCTGCCTTACAGTTTCAGAGGTTCATCAGGCAAAGCATGGCAGCGGGCAGGAAGACAGTGCTGGAGGAGCAGAGAATTCTACAACTTAATCCAAAGGCATCCAGGAGGAGGCAGTGTTACATTGGCCAGACTTGAGCATATATATGAGATCATCCATCCTAGCTGGGCAGTGGTGGCTGATGCCTTTAATACCAGCACTCAGGAGACACAGGCAGTCAGATCTCAAGACCAGCCTGATTTATAAAGCCATTTCCAGGGCAGCAAGAGCTACTCAGGGAAATCCTGTCTCAAAAAACCCTATCTCAATTACCCATTCTAAACTGGCAACCATATCTTGTAATCAGGGCTTATTATCATCAACTCATTTGAAAGGACAGTGTTCCTGCAGAGAGGCCACAGTCACCTTGCTCTGAGTCCAGCCTGCTCTTTGAGCCAAACCCGCCTTTTTCTGAATCACAGCACAGCCATGGTGCTTAGAACAATGTTCACAAACGCTTTTGTAATTTTCTTCCACTGCTCTTTCTTTTTCATCCGGAAACAGAGAGGACGCAGGAGTGCAAGAGGTGCTTCCACTTCAGGTTGCATAAAGATGTAGGTAGCAGAGATGCTAAACTATGATTACTCTAAATAACTTCGTTCCTACGGGTGAGATGCTCCTCAGCAGAGAGCAGACCTTGTTGAGAACAGGTCCACTGCTCCCTTGGAGAAAAGAGATCAAAGACAGGTGCCCATCATGTGCTCTCTGTCAGCAACCTCACAGGCATACAGTGCACACACACACACACACACACACACACGCACACACACACACACACACACACACTAACATGTATGGACAGAAACCCATGGAGACCTCGAAGCCCCACTGGCAGACACCTTTAGAGATGCACTTGTCCATGTGTCCACTTGGTGCTGAAACTCACAACTGCCTGTAACTTTAGTTACATCTGATGCCTACATGAACACATACACATGTACCTAAGCTCTCACGCTAGCTTTCAAAGATCTGTGGAGCTGCGGGACAAATCCTCGTTACCAAGCAGGGACTCAAATACTTCCCACACCAATCTGGAGCCAGCTCCAGTTAAGCGGGGGATACAAGGGAGGGAGAAAACAGTGACCACGCCCCCATCGCTATGCCTCTCTTCCATTGGTTGCAGAAGCAAACCTCTCCCGCCTTCTGCTTCTTCTGTCTCGGCCTTCGGACCTCCATTGGCTTAGGCAACAAGTCCTCCCAAGAGAGGCAGTGGGCGTGGTGCGGAGGAGTAAAGAAATAGACGGGCGAGCTTGCTAACCAATGAGCATGTGTATACACCTCAGCAACCGAGGCTCGCCAATGGCGAGGTAAGGTGGGCGGGGGTTCTGCAGCTGTCAAGCGCCCCCGACCGGTGGGGCGTTCAAGGGGCCCGCGGCGCTCCGGGACCCTCCGCCGCCTGCGCGTAGCCTGGGGCCGGCATGGGCGGGGTGGCTGGGCCGGCATGATGAGCTCCCTGGGCAGCCCGGTGCGGGCCTACGATTTTCTACTTAAGTTCCTGTTGGTGGGCGACAGCGACGTGGGCAAGGGAGAGATCCTGGCCAGCTTGCAGGACGGAGCAGCCGAGTCTCCTTACGGCCACCCGGCGGGTGAGCGCGGTCGCAGCATCCGGAGGCTCAGCGCTGGGTTGTCTGTGCGAGCGACCTCTCCAGCGAGGGTCTAGTCCCCGGAGCGGCTGGGCAGGGCTAGGTCCCGCATGCTGGGGAAGACTGCACTCTGTGGGCGGAGTCCGCCAAGCAGCTCAGGGTGGGCGTCGAGGGAGATCGCAGGTGCGAACGACGTGTTTGGGAAAAGTGCGTGGGATTACGGGAGGCGTGGGCAGAGAGGCAGCGGTCCCTGGAGCAGAGGAGACAACAGTCTCCGGGGGTCTGACCTTTTGGTGCGTGGGACTGCAAGCAGAAAGTAGCAAGAATAGACTCCAGCCTTTGATTCCAAGCACCAAGCTCTGTGTCCTAATGGACAGGACTTCCACAAGGAGGAGGAGGAGTCTAAGTGACCCTGTAAAATTGGCTAGGGTGTAGGAAGGAACCCAACTAAGAGGCTGGAGTCCAGGAGACTGGACACAGGTGAGACCAGAGTATCTCGGGCTCCAGGGTAGTGAGCAGTATGTGTCCTAGAAACTTGAGGTTTGAGACCTTGCACCCCAGAGGAAGGAGACAGAGTGGCAGAATCCTGAGTAGAACATCCAAGAATAGTCACATAGTGATCCATCCCTCCGACTGTGGCTGTGCAGACTTCTGTGACTGCCTATGGTGTCATTGTGGGGGTTTCAACCCACCTTTCTAATACAGACCCTGTCATGAGGCCTGCCACCCTCTGTTCTCTGGGCTTGCAGACTGCTTCCTGCATCTCCAGCCGCCCCCCCCCCCCCCCCCCCCCCCGGCAACGCCACAAGGACTAGCAAGGGCCTAAAACTGTGTGGTCCAAAGCCAGTAACTGCCAGCCCGGACTGCACAAATGTAGACCCTTCCTTTGTGGCAAAGCACTGTTGAACAGCATTACTTTGAGAGCAAGGGCAGGTACACAGCCCTGTCTTAGGTCCTGGTACTCAATGAAACCCAGGTTTCAGCAGAGGCAAAAGAGTAAAACATTTAACAAGCCCCAAAAGGGGACGTGATGTGGGCAGAAAGAAAGATGTTGATGACGTATGAGCAGATTTGCTACTGGTTGGCTTGAGCAAGGCCTACTGCTCTTCTGTTGCTTTTCTCTGTTTTCTATTGTCAACATGGTCTGAGAGATTGCGGAGGACTGATGTCGTAGTTGTGGCCTTTGTGGCTTTTTGATTTACTACATATTTCTTCTAGGGCTAAGAAAAGAGCGTGGGAAGAACAGGCCAGGTATGGCAGCTCACATCTGTAATCCCAGCATTCAAGAAGCAGAGGGGGGAAAACTGTCATGAGTTTGAGGCCAGCCTGTGCTACAATATGAGACCGTGTCTGGGGAAAAGAACAAAACAGAATGGAGGGAGTAAAATAGGGAGGGGAGATAAAAAGCAGGAAAATAAATAAGTAGGGAAGAGGTAAACATTATGAAGCTTGGGTCATTATTTTGTTATAAGGACATTCCACGAGGAGAGTCTCTCTCAGTGCTCTGGCAGTGGAAGGTGAGGTGTTCGCAGCTTCACACTCTCTTTATCCATGTCCGGGTTTTGTAGCACACTTTGTAATTTCCATACTGCAGAGGTTCAGAACACTCAATCTCATTTTGTAGATGTAATATCAGTGCTTGGTATTCGTACAGTATTTAAATGAATTCAGCACTGGCTAACACTTAACTCTAGCCACTCCTGAGTTTAAAACTTTCTCGAGTTGCTTGCACTGAGAACAAACACATTGTCTGTCTTTGGCTGCACATTGTCCTTAGACTACACTGTTTCCCCCCTCAATACCTGGTGACTTGTTCACTGTCTTTCTGGTATCTGATGTTGTCATGGTGAAAACATCATGTCAACTGATTTTCTAGGTGGACGATTTGCCTTTTCTTTAGGAATTTTTGAACACTGTTTTTCTTTGCCTCATCTTGCTTAATCAGGCCATGACTCAAAAATTTTGATATGTGTGTATTCTGAATTCCTAGATAAAAAATACTTTCTTAGTTTCAGAGGGATTTGCTTTGTGTTCATAAAATATCTCCCATTGCTTTTGTGTTAATTTCTCATTTGCTGTTATGAAAAATGACTACAAACTGGCTTCAAGCAACAGAAGTTTATTCTCTACACAGTTTGGCGTCAGTAGGACGTTGTTTCTACCTGGAGCTCTGGGAAAGTGTTTTCTTATCTTTGTCAGCTTTCAGAACCTGCCTGCACTCCGGGTTCTTGGCCCTGTTCTTGGTCTTCAGAGACTTTGGTAGCCAGGGATCTTTCTCAGGCCCCTTCTCTCTGACATGAACTCTCCTGCCTCCTTTTTTTTTTTTTTTTTTTTTTTCACTTCAGAGGACACAGTGATAATGTTTTGTCCACATCGACAATATAAGACAGTATCTCTGTCTCAATGCTGTCTATGACTGCCTTTCATTCCATTGCAATCTTATACGTTCCTCGCCAAGCACCCTAACATTCACACATCATGAAGAATCAACACCGCCGGGCAGTGGTGGCGCACGCCTTTAATCCCAGTACTTGGAGGCAGAGGCAGGCGGATTTCTGAGTTCGAGGCCAGCCTTGTCTACATAGTGAGTTCCAGGACAGCCAAGGCTATAAGAGAAACCCTGTCTCGGGAAAAAAAAAAAAAAAAAAAGGATCAACACAAGTATTGACTACAGGTCTTCTCTTCTACCCTGTGTGTTTATGCTGGACATCATGCTGTATTTTCCTCCACACATACACCTCTTTCTACTTGCTTTAGTTTGGGGGTTTTTTGTTTTGTTTTGTTTTGTCTCTTTCCTCTGGCTTTCTATGAATGTCTTGTCTTTCTTTGTTGAACATTTTGACTTTAGTAAATTGTTTACAGCTGTTTCTGTAGTTGTTAATTCAGGAATGATGTCATTTCAATTTTTTCTTTTTTTCGATTTAGCTTTTTTTAAAGATTTATTTATTTTGTGTATATGAGTACATGGTAGCTGTCTTCAGACTCACCAGAAGAGGACATGAGATCCCATTACAGATGGTTGTGAGCCGCCATGCGGTTGCTGGGAATTGAACTCTAGACCTCTGGAAGAGCAGGCAGTGTTCTTAACTGCTGAGCCATCTCTCCAACCCCCTTGATTTAGTTTTACATTAAAAATCTCCTTGAGATGCTGGAGAGATGGGTCAGTTAAGAGCACTTGCTGCTCTTCCAGAGGACCTGGATTTGACTTCCAGCATCTACTTGGTGCTAGAACTCAAAACTGCCTAGTTTCAGGGGATCTGGTGCCTTCTTCTGGCCTCTGTAAGCATCATACGTGTACATGCTGCACATACATGCATACAGATAAATCATTCATAAACAGAACGTAAAAATAAATGAGTCCTAAAAAGGAAAAAGGGGGGAGGGGAGAGCAAAGAGATGCCTCAGTGCTTAAGAGCACTGACTACTCTTCCAGAGGACCGGAGTTTAATTCCCAGCACCTACACGGCAGCTTACAACTGTTTGTAACTCCCAGATCTGACACTCTCACACAGACATGCATGCAGATAAAATAAATAAAATATTTCAAAAAACAGAAAAGAAGAAATGCTCCAAAAAAAAATCTTCTTTGAATTCATACTTTTCTGACTTAATGTTCTGTTAACTTGCTGCATTGTTAAAATGGTCAGTGTGAACTTTCTTGTTGTTGCTGTTCCTTGGGTTCTTTGTCATGTTTCCTTTCCTCTTGACTTTTTGAGGTGAAATATACGTATAGAATGGTGCACATTCTGTTATTACATAGTTCAATGGATTTCCACAAGTTAGCATGTCATATCACCAGAGTCCAGATTAAGACATGGCACTGCCAGGCTCCTGAAACGTTCCCTCTTCCAGCCACAGCATACCCTCAGCATGGTCAGAGTCCTGGATTTTGACAGAATGGATCACTCTTGCCCGAATTTACCCTGTGGAAAAGAGAATCACACAGTGCATGCTCCTCTGAGTGCCTCTTCTTGGTGCATATGAGGTTCTCACCCTGTAAATGTGGTCATGACTGTTTGTCCTCATTGTCTGTAAATCCCTTTTATGGGAATTTGTACAGTTTCCAGTTACTGATTACAGTTTCTTTGCTGTACCCACATAATACATATCTTTTTCATTTCTCTTACCATGCTGAGTTTGAGACCTGTGTATAGGGCTGAGTGTGTAGCCTAGTCATACAGAATGTGCTTACCATATGTGTGACCAGGAACCCAGTTCCTATAAGCACATATACACAAAGTAATAGATATGGAGATTTACACATACATTTAACTTTGGTACATACTCCTAAATTTACATTTCTACCTGTAAATTACAAGAGCTGTGGTGGCTTGTACCTTCACCAACACTTACTCCTTTCCTTTTACATTTTACCTATTCCCATTTGTTTAGTTTTTTTAGATTTTTTTTTAATTTTTATATTTTGCCTTCTTCTATGTAGGTACTCCACATACATGCCCCACGCCCATAGATATCAGAAGAGGGTGTTGGATCCCCTGGGAATGGAATCATGGGAGGTTGTGAGCCACATGTAGGTGCTGGGAACCAAACCCAGGTTCTTTGTGGGAACACCATGGGCTGTTAAGTGTGGAACTATCTCTCTAGCCCCTCTTATTCTTTATTTTGAAAGGCTGGAGATGTTGCTCATTTGGCAGAGTGCTTTCCTAATGCACATGAAGCCATAGATTTGCTCCTCAACACCATATTAAAAAACAAAGCAAGGGGATAGAGAGATGGCTCAGTGGTTAGGAGCACTGGCTGCTCCTCTAGAGGTCCTGGGTTCAATTCCCAGAAACCACATGAAAACAGACAACTGTCTGTAACTCCACATCAAGGGAATCTATGGCACAAGGCATGCATGTTATTATATATATATATATATATATATATATATATTACCCAAACACATAAAAAGATTAATCTTTTTTTAAAAACTAGATGTAGGAGTATACATCAGTAATCTCAGCATTTGAGAGAACAGGTTGAAGCAGGGGGATTAGGAGTTCAAAACTATCCTTGGATATATAACAAGTTCATGGGCAGCCTGGACTACATGAAATCAGACCTCAAAAAACAAACAAAAATTTTTTTAAAGCAGTTGTTTAGGATCCTTAATTTATCTGATGGCTAGTGAGATTAAACACATTTTTATTTTTAAATTTCTTCTTTAATAAAATATTCAAGTCTTTGATTTTTTTCTTGTAGTTTGATTATTTTTAGTGTTGGTAGGCGTGTTTAAAAATATTATTCTGTCTCTGAATCTTTGTGTCAGTTAGTTGTGCATAGTGACTCTCCTCTCTGCATCAGTTTGTCAGTCTTTTAGTAGTGATTTTGGGCAAGCAGGAGACTTTAGCCCAAATCGCCAGTGTCTCATGGTCAGAAGGGAGTTTCATGTAACAAGTGTCTTCCTATTGCCAAACAGTGAATATGCTCCCCTGGGTTCTGCTGCTCGGCCTTCCGTATGGTTTGTTTTTTCTATTGCTGTGATAACCATCACAACCAAAAACAATTTGAGAAAGGTTTTATTTCACTTTACAGCTTACAGTCCATCATGAAGGGAAATCGGAGCAGGAGTGAAGGCAGACACTGTGGAGGAACGCTGTTGGCTGGCTTGCTCAGTTTGATTTCTATATATACACAGAGGCCGTCTGGGTAGGAATGACACTACCCACAGTGGGATGGGCCCTTCCACATCAATCATCAATCAAGAGAATGCCTGGCCCCTGTAGGCTTGCCTACAGGCCAGTCTCATGGAGGTATTCTTTCTTTTGAGGCTTCCTCTTCTCAGATGACTCAAGCTTGTGTTAAGCTGACAAAACAAACAAACAAGAAAACCCAAAACAGTGAACACAGGGATCAACACCCATTTTTAAATTTTTTGACAGTTAACTGTACAGTTGGAGAGATGGCTCTCTTTCTTTGTGCTACATCTTTGACAGTGTGCTTGGCAATCGTTCCCTCTGCGTGGGAGCAATTGTTCTGTATGTTGACCAGCTTCCGGTTTCTTTAACAAATATCTGAGGTATTCACTTTAGGAAGGAAAAAAAAGGCTTATTTAGCTCACGATGTTGGAGATTTTACTCCTGATCAGCTAGCCCTATGCCTTGGGGCCTGGTGCAAGATGGTAGGTACATCATGGTGTAACTGTGTGAAGGAGAGAAGCCTTGTATCTCTTCAAACAGAGTAAAGAGGGGGCTGAGGTCCCACTGTGACCTCGGGCTTCACACCAGCCCTCTCAAAGGTTCCACCATTTCCAAAACTGTCACCCTAAGAGCAAACCTTAACCATGGAGGCCACTGCGGACATTCACTCAGATGACAACACTTGTTTGTCACCGCCGAGCATGTGTCAGTCACTCAGTCTCTTCCTGTGTTGCTGAGGAATTCTTGTGAGATGCATGCTCTCATTATCATAACCATGTGTAGATAGACCTTCCCATGTGTCATATTGGACATTTTACTATCCTTCATCCTATAGCCTGTGAGGACCCTTACCAGGGTGTCTGCTTCCCGGGGAGCTATCTATCTTCCATTCCTGTGGCCCTTACCAGGGTGTCTGCCTCCCGGGGAGCTATCTATCTTCCATTCCTGTGGTGACTATGGTGATTTCTCCTGCACTGGTTCTCTGCCCAAGGTTCTCACTCCTGTCCAGCAAACAGGTCTCTAGTGCAGCCCTTCTGGAATGTTCTTTTTTATTATTTTTTTCAAGCAGGCATGGAATTGAAGAGGGTCAGTAGCCACATCACATTTCTTCTCATACCCATCCCACCACAGAGAGGTATGGTGACACTTTCCATACCAGCTTGTGACCTTCTGACGGCTTTTCTGCATTTTGTGAATTCCATTAGTGGTGAATAAGGTCAGTAGATTAAACAGACCCCAAATACTACATCAGCTGCTTCCCAAATGTTTCCAGAAAACCAGGCATGTCGTGTTCTCTGACTACTTCCCTTCCTGGCAACATCTCCAGCTCCTTTCTCTCAGGAAAGTATCCATGTATATGTTTGCACATTGCCTAGCACCCAGGAGGCCCTGTGTTCAATACCACAGAAAAGATGCTTTATCATTTTCAAGCACACAGAGGAAATAATAATTTCCGTGTATTATTCTCGAGTATACAAGAGCATTTCTCGAGACAAAGTTATATTATCAGAGGGTGAATATCGCCCTTAAGGTGGCATGACCTGTGGAAGAGCTGGGATGTGGGCAGGCAGACTGGCCCAGGAGGCTGGGCTAGATCCCTACCACCCTTAGAAGTCTACCTCTAAGAGATAATGGTCAGGAAAGTCCTCTCTCTTCCACACAAGGAACATTAAGACTTCTATACTCAGTGACTCAATCGTAATCTTCCCCCCTTTCTTTGTGCTCCTGACAAATGTTCCTCCCAGACCTGTGTGTTTCCTCATCTCTCTGTTCTGCCAGCAACCGTACATTTGCTCACTTAAAAGCCACCCTGCTGGTTTCCCATGGCAACCTCTTTGAGACTTAAAACATGTTGAATAAAGTCATTGCCTCCCAATGTGAACTCAAGAGTCCTAACCTGAGCCCATGCCCTCTACAGAAGTGCCCTAAGGAGACGCTGATTCCCTATTGCTTTACAGACAGCAGTGCCACTTAGAAGCACACAATGAATTTTTTAAATGCATTTTTTTTTAATGTTCAGAAATGCTTCTGTGTGCTTGAAAACGATAAAACTGCACTTTGCATCTTTTCTGTGGTACTGATATTGAACACAGGGCCTCCTGGGTGCTAGGTAATGTGCAAACATAGCAGCTACCCCTCCCGTGTGTGTGTGTGTGTGTGTGTGTGTGTGTGTGTGTGTGTGTGTGTG
>JADRCD010223671.1:70283-91396 GCA_019843815.1 Montemys delectorum
GTGTGTGTGTGTGTGTGTGTGTGTGTGTGTGTGTGTGTGTGTGTGTGCTGCATCTCATATGCATAGGACAATGTTCAGTAGTTAGTTCTCTCCTTCCACTATGTGAGTCCTGGGGATGAAACTCAAGTTTTGAAGCCTTTATCTGAGCTATCACTCCAGCCTCAAAATATATGTCCAAAGAGTTTATGTGGGACTTGGTATGTGGCTGTGTAGATAGAATGCTTGCCTAACATTCGTGAAGTCATGGGTTCAATCCTCAACACTTCGTATGCTAGGCATACTGATATACACTTATCTTTCTGTCACTCAGGCAGTAGAGGCAGGAAGATCGGAAGTTCAAGGCTAGCCTGAGATAATGAGACTCTGTCTTATTTTGACAGAAAAAATGTTTATGACATAAAAGCACAGCTCATGGAAATGTCTTCATGTTTCGTGTTGTCTCAGTTTGGTCTCAATCCAGTTGGTCTCACCCCTCTAAGGCTTTTTAGAATTTGTAATGAACTTGGGGCTTCACCACAGGCCCTTTCTTTATCACTCAGAGGTGGCTTCCCACCCACTAGTGGTGTGGGCAAAACATCAGTGCAGAGAATCCAGGAAAACATCTCCAGGTATGGGCATTACGGCATCTCATCTCCACCTGACCTACACTGTCTCTGTGATGGTGGACAATGGGGTTGATAGAGTAGAGCATTTCCCCAGCAATGTGTCTGGTACCTGGTATACTGTTGACCCTTGTAGAGTAGACAGAAGGTTTCTCTTCTTTAAAAAAAATGTATATGGGTGTTTTGCCTGCATGTTTGTCTGTGTGCCACATTCATGCAGTGCCCAGAGATCACAAGAGGGCATTGGATCTCCCGGAACTGGAGTTACAGTGGGTTGTTAGCCACCATGTGTGCGCTGGGAAACGAAGCTGGGGCCTCTGGAAGAACAAGTTCTAGTAACTAACCAACCCATCTCACCAACCCACTAAGTAATTTTTAAAAAGTTTTGTGCCATTTGCAGATATTCATACACATGGAACTATTTGTATGATCTTCGGGTAATTTGGACAGTTTTAGTTTTGTCTTTCCCCTAATGATTTTTGTTTGTTTGTTTTTTGTTTTTTGTTTTTCGAGACAGGGTTTTTCTGTGTAGCCTTGGCTGTCCTGGAACTCACTCTGTAGACCAGGCTGGCCTCAAACTCAGAAATCTGCCTGCCTCCCAAGTGCTGGGATTAAAGGCGTGCACCACCACTGCCTGGCTCCCCTAATGATTTTTAATTGACATTTTATTTATTCATCATGCATGCCATGGCATGTGTGTTAAGGACATTTTATGGGAGTTGGTCCTGTCCCTTCTGCCATGTGGGCTCCAGGGATGGAATCTGAGGCATTAGGCTTGGTGAGGAGTGCCTTCATTCACTGAACCATCTTACCAGCCTACAGGATTATTTTTCTTTCATGGATGAATTTATCTATATGCTTTGGGTTTTTTCTTTTTTTCTTTTTCTTAACTGGATTTGCATTCTGTGATATTAAACTCTTGCCAGGGGTTACTTATTGCTCCTGTTTTCGTTTGAGACAGAATTTCACTGTGTAAACTCTGGCTGGAACTCACTGTGACGACCAGGCTGGCCCTGAATTCATAGAAATCTGCTTGCCTCTGCCCCCTAAGTTTTAGGATTAATGGCATGCATGCACCACCATGGCTAGTGTAGATCTTAAACTTCCTTCTGCCCCACAATTAAAACTTCATTAAAAAATTGACACCAAAACAGGAAACCATGATTGTGTACCTTACAAACTGTCTTGGGAGAGTAACTGGACTTGAATTAGGACTTTCTGTGAGAGTACAGCCATTCAGCATGTTTGTAAGTACCATTAGTGTTGCTTTCTTCTAAATCAACAGCCTTCTGCAAGTTTGGCTTTTCTTCCTATATGCTGGAACAGTCTACACAAAGAACCACTGTTTGAACATGACCAAAACTGTGGTAATCTTGTGATATTTTAGACATTTTACACTTACAAAATAAGGATTTGGGACTTTGGGCCTGTCTAGATAGCTCAGTGGGTAAGGGTGTTTGATGTCAAATGCATGTCTGTGTACAACAAGTGTGCGGTGCTTTTTAAGGCCAGAAGAGGGCACTGAGTCCCCTGAATCTGGAGTTACAGATGGTTGTGAGTTGCCATATGAGTGGCTGGGAATTGAACCCAGATCCTCTGCAATGGTTTTTGTTTTGTTTCGTTTTCTGAGACAGGGTTTCTCTGTGTAACCTTGGCTGTCCTGAAACTTACTCTGTAGACCAGGCTGGCCTCAAACTCAGAGATCTGCCTGTCTCTCTCTACCTTCTGAGTGCTGGAATCACAGGTACTCACCACCATTGCCAAGGTACAACCAGTGCTCTTAACCACAGAGCCAGCTCTCTAGCACACTGATTTTAAACTCTCAACATATTGTATAGAATCCAGACTTGAGTCTGAACTGCTACATTGTATGGATTTTGTATTCCAACTTCTTACAGTTACTGGTTAATTACCCTCCTCCAAACATGACATTTGAATTAACAGTGTGTTATTTACATTGTAGCTTGTGACAGGATTAGTTTGATTGGCTTAATTAAAAATAAAAAAGCAGGTTTAGAGAGAAAGACTCATAAATATCCATATTAAGCAGTAATTGGCCTTGACATGTAGACTGTTAATTATTAATACAAAAGGCTGTTATCTTAACAGGGAAATATTCATTGACTACTATGAATAGTACACAGTTCTCTCTTAGAATAATAATATCTAACCATAGATGAAATTGGTATCTTCCAGTCAGAATGTTGTGTGTGTTAGGGAGGTCACTGACTGACTGTGGGGTTTGGGTAGAGTCAGTTTAGCATGGTGCAGAAATTAATACCATAATACTACATGTGGGGAATGACTGGTGTGGGAGGAACCTGCAGAGGAGTGTTTTTAACATCCTTATCCTGTGATGTCTTTCCTAGACCTGAGGCTGCTGAAGGAGTTCTGGGGAGGTGGATGTTTCACTGCTGCCAGTGGAGGAAGGGTTCCTGAGCGCTGTGACAAGTGATATTAACGAGGCCTTACAATACAGCAATGGTTCTCTCCAGGAGCTAAAGGCAGAGCCTAGAATCAAGCTGTCAGATAACCCTGCTCCCTTAGCCTGAGGGGAGGACCCTTCTTCCTTGCTACCCGACTTCTTAGTATCATCAATCCTTGGTTCTTTAGCATGAGGCAGGATTCCCCAGATCTCTACATCTCCTGTCTTCCTAAGCCTATCAGGCACTGGATTTAGGGTCCATGTTAATTCATCATGGCCTTACCTTGGCTATATCTGAAAAGACCCTATTTTCCATTTCTGTATAAGGTTACATTCTGGGAATCCAGGAAGATGGGAAATTTAGAGTGGTAACATTCACATGTGGAAATACCCTGAAAATAAGTATTGTTCTCATTTTAAAAGACAGAGTTTTGCAAGGCACGCCAAGAACTTGCTATGTAGCCAAGGATGATCTTGGACTTTTTTGTTTATTTGTGTGTGTGTGTGTGTGTGTGTGTGTGTGTGTGTGTGTGTGTTTTAGAGAAAAGTCATACTTTGTAGCTGTGACTGGCTTAGAACTCTGTGTAGACAAAGCTGGTTTCTGCCTCCTGAATGTTGGAATTAAAGGCATGTGTACCACACCTGAGAACCCTGAACTTCAATACTCCTGTCTCCACCTCTAGAGTGCAGGGATCATAAGGTGTATACCACCATTCCTGGTTTATGCAGGGCTGAGCATCAGACTCAGAGCTTTGTGTACACTGGGATAAGTATTTTGCCCACTGAGCTATACCCTCAGCCTGGTGTTACTCTTCTCTTGAAAGCAGAACTGAGAACTTGGATCTCTAAAAGACCTCTTCTTACAGTTTAATACTGGGACACCTTGCCTATGTTGGTCTCTGTTGACTAAGACCTTATCAAGGGATCTTCTCCCAGGACTTCCCCAGAGTAAGCCTCATGCTTAGGGCCCTCACCACTGGAGTGTTCCTGCTAAGCTCTCCTGGTCATATGGTGACTGGGCTACCCCAGCCCCACAAGCTTGCAGGTGACACAGGGGCTTTACCACAGTCATCTATTTTCATCTCCTTTGTCCAGTCTCTCTAGTAACACTTTCTAAATTGCAAAGGAGAAAGATAGATGTGCAAATATTTTTTAAAAAATATTTATTTTATGTGAATGGGTGTTTTGCCTGCACACATGTTTGTACACTATATGTATCCAGTGACCACGGAGATTAGAAGTGGGTGTCAAGTCTTTTGAACTAGAGTTACAGTCACTTTTTAGCTACCACTTGGGTGCTGGGAGCTGGACCCAAGTCCTCCACAAGAGCAGCCAAAAGCTCTTAAGCATTGAGCTATTTCTCCAGCCCCACATGAAAGCAATTTTTATCTACTATCTCTAATAGCTTTTTATTTCTAATAATTGACATTATAACACATTCACTATTCTTCACCACATTAGAGGAAATTCAGATTATATAGAGAGGAACTGGAGAGGTGGCTCACCAATTCAAAACACTGGGTGTTCTGCTCTTCCAGAAGTCCTGAGTTCAATTCCCAACATCCACATGGTGGCTTCCAACCATCTATAATAGGATCTGATGTACACTGCTGGTGGTCAAGTATACATACAGACAAAGACCTCATACATAAACTATATATAGACATAAACCTTTAAAAAATAAAACAAAATATATGCAGATATACTCACATGTATACATATAAACATATATTTTAATCGCATTATAAGGTTACTGTTGCCTTGAAAAACTGAAGAATATTACCCAAACTATAAGAAAGTATATTTTAAACAGAGCAGAGTTGGCACACATCTTTAATCCCAGCATTTGGGAGGCCGAGGCAGGCTCTGAGTTGGAGGCCAGCCTGGTCTACAGAGTGAGTTCCACGACAGCTGGGGCTACATGGAGAAACTTTGTCTCGAGAGAAAGAAAATAAAAAGGAAAGTATATTTTAGAACTACAAGTTGTATCAGTTTCTTACAAGTAATGTTAAGAAATGCATCTCCTTCTATACTCTTACTTTGTTGCAGGGAGATCATTTAGAGAGGTAATGGGGTGAAAAGTACAAGGACATGTCTAGGTGGCCCGGTGGTTGGTCTATGGGAAAAAGCATTGTCTCACTACACAGACCAGTCTAATCTCAAATTCAAGATCCTTCTGCTTCAGTCCAGTTGCTGTGGTTACAGATATGCACCACCATGTTAGTATTCACTTCCAGAAGATGGCTGTGTGGCTGGAAGCAGCTGCAGGACTCTTCCCCTGCTCCAGTGCCTTGGACAGCTCTGCTTACTAGACAGAGACTTGTGGAAACATGCAAGGAGCTGGAGTAAGAGGGAGCCTTGCAGTCTGGTCCCCCCACATGGCCACGCCTCAGAGCCTATCCCTGAGGAGAAGACAGTCGGTAGAAATGAAGGTACTACTTGATGTGGGAGCTCAGGGCCTAGTGGGAAAATGGTTATAAAGAAACACTTTACCCTGTCTAGAGAGTGTGTCCCTGGTTGTGGTAGACCATGGAAGAAAACCAGGCCTAGAGTCTGAGGCTGTTGAGGTCCTCATGATCACCCAGCTCTAAGAACTGGTTCATAGCTGGCTAAGATGCTGGACAAGACTGAGCTCAAATCCTTGTTAGGGTTTAGTTGTAAAATGTCCTATAAAGGTCATGTGAGAAAGGCTTGTTTGCTAGCTGGTGGGCTTTGGGAAGGTCACTGGATTATGAAGGGTTGGACTTCATTGATAGATTGATTAACCCCTTAATGGGTTCATAACTTGATGGCATGATTAGGAGGTGGGAGAGACCTGGTTGAAGAGAGTAGGCACATGGGGACATGCCCTTGGAGGCTAAACATTCTCCCGGGCCTCTTCTCTTCTCTGCTTCTCTGGTGTTATGAGGTAAGCAGCTCTGTTTCTCTTCTCACTTCAGGGCCAAAGCACAGGAATCAGCTGACTGTGGACTGAAGCTTATGGAACTGTGAGGCAAAACAAAGCTTTCTTCCTTCAAGTTTATTTTCTTAGGCATTTTTGACAACTTGAACTGTGCCAGGCCCTGAGCAGGATAACTTAGCCAATGCTTTGTTTTAGTTCTAGGGAATGGTGGGCACAGGATGTCCATCTCAGCACAGAGACTCAGGATGTGCACTGAACTAGTGTACCTTAAGGGGCCAGCAGAGTACAAGAGAAGGAGGTTCTCTGTGCTTTGTAGAAATCCTCTCCCGAGACGATATCTCTCCCTAGGCTTCAAGCGCATGTTTGTTCTCTGGATCACACAGCTAAGGCCAGTAGCTCACAAACACCAGGACAACTTCTCCTGTGTGCTCTATGGGAGCCCAGTTCCTTCATGTTTTCTAGTTACCTGCAAGGGTAAAGGCAAGACAGAGACAGGCCCTTATACTTGAAGTCACCTGCCCTTCCTAATCCCAGCATCCTTTTGAACTTCAATGTCCTAACATCAGGTCTCTAAAGTCAGACCCTAGCATCGTCTAGGTTAATGGGGAAGGTGGCTCCCTGTTCAGGCCCTCCTGATAGTGACTAGCTATCCTTAGGCTGAGTGTAGTCACAACCACCAGATTATATCCTCTGAGCTAGGTTCCAGCAAGGCATGCCTTTAATCGCAGTGGTTATGGGGTTATGGGGAGGCAGAGGCAGGCAGATCTCTGTAAGTTCAAGGCCAGATTGGTCTACAGAGTGAGTTCCAGGACAGCCAGGGCTACACAGAGAAACCCTGTCTCCAAAAATCATTTTAAAAAAAGTCAGGTGCTCAGAAATAAACATGTTATAAATTACATGTAATCAATGTTTTCACCATAAGTGATCTTCTTGTATGAAGAGGCACATCTCTGGCAGCTCACTTCTAGAAAGAGAAGGAAGCAGCTGGCAGAGGATTCAAAATAGATTACTAAATCACCAGTTCATCTAAGTGTGTTTCAGAATAGTCTGGTGTTTGCATGTGTAAGGTTTTCTTTTAAGGTTAAATTATCTTTCTCTTAATAAGTTACTCTGACTCATTCAGTGAACACTCTGACAAGCTTTGTTTTAAAAGCTCCCTTTATTTTAATCACATTATTTTTCAGTATTTATTATATATGTACACACACACACACACACACACACACACGTTCTTTCGTGCCATGTCACACCTGTGGAGGTAAGAGAAGAACTTGCAGGAGTCGGTTCTCTCCTTCCACCAGTGGTGTCCCAGGGATCAAGTACAGCTGGAAGCACCTTTACCCACTGAGTCATCATCATGTTCTGATAGGCGGGTACATTAGTCATGTTCAATGCATTTGAGTCTTATTTTTTTTTTTTTTTGTGGTACTGCTAACTGCATCAGTGTCAGAAATGTTAGTGTTTCATGGATCAAACTGTAACAAAGGAAAGAAACGGTAAGACAATAAATGAGGAGCTGATATGAAGAAAAAACTGGAGAGAATAAAGCAAAATACACCAGAAACTAAATTTATGGAAAATTCTTGCGCTGGTGAGCTTAAATATAGCTGTGTGAGCCTTTGGCTCTGTGTTTGTGTGCTATGTAGTTGTACGGCCTGACATCCATACTCTGAGGAGATGCAGGGAGAGGGCCACAGACCCTGGTCAGGTGCCCGGATCTAAGCAGGCAAAGGACTCACCAAAGCATCAGGGATCCGAAAAGAGGTGGGTGTGTCCCATACAAAGGGGTCTTAGGCTCCCTTAGGGGCCCGGCCTCTGACCCTAGAAGTCCGAAAAACTAGGGTGATTGACTCAGGTGGTGGATGATTGGGCAGTAGAAGGTAAACACTTGAAGCCTGGGTTTCCTCTACCACTTCCCTATGTGTGGCTGAGGCCCTGGGTATAGGGCTGTGAAGTGATGGTGGAATGTTCCCAAGCCAGGTCCCATAGAACACAGGTCTTCAGCTTGGGAGCATCTGGATAGGGCCAGAGTAGGCTAACTTGACCACAAATAGTAGCACCTGAGCAGCCCTCATTTGGTACCAGGGCTTCCCTCCCTGGCCTTAGTTAAGGGCCTTTTGCCCTCCAGTTAGTTTGGGATGGCAACAGTTACTGGTTTGAGCTCTTTTGTGTGAAACTCCCATTGTGATCAACTCAAATGAGTTAGGTCTGTTAACCAAGGCTGATGCCAAATGCAGGGTCCACTTCACTTCAGGTGTTAGTTCAAAGACAATTGGATGTTAATTTTTTCCTTTTTTTCTTTTCCTTTCTCTTTTGTAAAGAAAATAGGTTATATAAAGGTTAAAAAGCAGAGGTGCCAAAACTGGTGATGTAAACATTAAAAGGGCAACTTCTGTGTTCAAAATAAAAGTTGTGACTCATCCTAATGACTTTGCCTTTCATAGCACTTCCTAGTCAGAGAAAAAGTTAACTGGCATTAATTTTTAAATGCTTCAGAGCCAAGGATGTGGTGACAAGCCCTCAGAGATGATGAGGGAGAACCAGTCAGAGCACAGGGGATAATGGATGCCCCAGGAAGAGACATGATTGCACGTGGGGTGGCATATGGAGACCACTAAAGGCCACCTGTATTAGGTGAGGCCCAAGGCACTGAAAAGACATTGCTGTACCCACCCCAGACAAGGTCCTCTGAGTTGTGGCAGGTATGTCTTTACTTCCAGCAGGGAAAACTGAACCCAAGAGAGGGTGAAGAAACTGCTGGTGTCAGGGTCTGGGTACATCAGTGTCTTGATTATCATGGAACTACAGCAGGAACTGCAAACCCCGATGGGTTATGCTTACTGATCACCTGGCTTGAGCAGCTACTCTCTGCAGTAGAAGTGGAGTGAAAGCTCTGTCTCCCCATCCTGCATGTGACAAAATGAATGTGTCTCTTCTCCCAAATTTATATGTTAAAATAATGATGATTGTAGGCTGTATGGGAGGTTAGGTGATGGGAGTGGAGTCTCACTGATGAGTTACAAACAGAGCGTGGAAAGCTCCCTTACCTCTTGGGCTGAGAGACAGCACAGTGGGAACAAGGAGGCCACACTTTCCAGATCTGAGTCTCCTGCTACTTGATCTTATACTCCCTTCTCCAGAGTTGTGAGAAATAGATTCAGTTGTTTGGAAGCAATATTATGGTGTTTTGATATGAGTAACCATAATAGTCTGAGAAGGCACCCTACCTAGCCCTATCCTAAATCCTCACTTACAGGGCTAACAAGAGGATGGGGAAAACAGCATTCAGAGTGGAGATAAAGTAACTCTGAAGAAAGATCAAGTCTCTCACTGCCTTAAAGGAAGTGAGGGGTCCTCAAGGACAAGCCTTTCCTCACCAGAGCACAGATGCTGGGAAAGCCATTCCGTCCTAGGAGCTCTAGGGTCAGGCCTGCTGTTCCCTGCCCTTTGAGACCTGGTCATTTGGGAGCGGGTTGTTCAGGCAAACTACCCTAATCATGTAAGTCTGAGTTAAATGGTTTTTGTTGTTGTACTAGGTTTCCTTTTTAAGTTTTATTTATGTGTATTGTGTGGATATGTACACAAGTGTGGGAGCCCACAGAGACCAGAAGAGGGTGTCAGAGGCCAAATGTGGAGGTTCACAGCTTTAATCACAGCACTCAGGAGTCAGAGGCAGGTGATTCTTTGTGAGTCCAAGGCCATCCTGGTCTGCAAGTTCTATGCCAGCCAGAACCACCCAGTCTCAAAACAGAACCACAAAATAAGCAAGCAAACAAACAAAAAGCCAGAAACAAAGAGATTGTTAGCTATCCTGGAGCCAGAGTTACGACAGGCAATGCTGACCCATCTGCCGGCCCCCTAGATGAATTTTCTTCTAAATTCTTGTTTATTTCCCCTTATAGGGTATATGTAGGTCAGTGGACCTTATGTAAGGAATCGAGTGTATTTTCGGTGGCTTTCCCAGCTCAGGAGTTTCCTCCCATCCCTTCCTTCCTATGCTCCTCCCCTTCTCTCTCTCCCTCCCCATATGTTCCTCTTTCCTTTCCCCCTTCCAGGCATTGTTCCCTGAATATTTTTGGTTAACAGAAAGGTTAGCTCTAAAGTAGTTTAAGCAGAAAAAAGATATTCCTACATCATGTATCTGCCAATCAGGTCAGGTCTTATTCCAGGAGTGGCTGGAATCCCAGGGCTATCAGGATTTTCCACAAATGCTCAAGCCTGTGTGTTGTGCTGCTTCTCTTGTTTCCTGTATCCCTCCTTAGGAAGAAGCTGGCTCAGGACCTCTAAACTGGGTGGATGTTGTCAATGATGGTGGCACATAGACCATGTAATAAGCAGTCTGTCCCTCTGTTCAACAATTCGCCAGAACTCTTAGGTTTCTTGCTTTGTCTTGTGTCCAATGTTGTTTGCAAAATGACTGGTCCATGCCAGAACAGAGCCTCAGAAAGGACCTGTTCAATAAAAATCAAGACAGATATTGGAAACTGAAAACATAGTAGTAACTGGAATGAAAACTATCTCAAAGGAAAGATAGATGATAAATCAGAGATTTTGAAAAAGACTGAGAACAAGAGAAGGGGAAAAGAAATGAAAAATAAGAAAAGAATATTATGGGACAAGTTCACAGCATTTAACATCTTGTTGATGATATTCCAGAAGGAGAAAAGAGATACACAGTTCAAGAAGGCTTCTCGGCCGGGCGGTGGTGGCGCACGCCTTTAATCCCAGCACTTGGGAGGCAGAGGCAGGCAGATTTCTGAGTTCGAGGCCAGCCTGGTCTACACAGTGAGTTCCAGGCCAGCCAGGGCTACACAGAGAAACCCCATCTCGGGGAGAAAAAAAAAAGAAAAGAAAAGAAAAAAGAAAGAAAGAAAGAAAGAAAGAAAGAAAGAAAGAAAGAAAGAAGGCTTCTCAATTCAAGCATGACAGAAGTCTGCAATCCCAGCACTGGGGAGAGAGAGGCAGGAGGATTGGGAGTTCAAGATCACCATAGACTACATTTTGTGTTTGAGTTTAGCCAGGGCAACATTAGACCCTGTCTCAATAAACAATGATTTAAAAACAGAATGTTTCTGGGGCAATTAAGAGAACTGACTGCTTTTCCAGAGAACCTGGGTTCAGAGGATCTAATGCCCTCTTCTGGCCTTCATGGGTACTACATGTGTGTGGTGCACAGGCAAAACACACATACACATAAAATAATTTAAAAAACAAAAACAAAAAAAACTCAGAATGCTTCCCAAAGTGGAAAGATCTCTTGCCTACAATTGAAAAGGCCCATAAAACAGTCAACGTGATAAACTTCCATCTAAGCACAAGTATGAAGTTGCCAAGGGCTGGAGGAGAGATCAGCCTTGCATACTGGCCGGGAGGAAATCAGATTGTGTTTGAAGGATGGAGGACCAGTTTGACACCTGTACACCAGCAGAAACATACATCTGAAAGGAAAGTGTTCCCCATCTAATTCAGATCTCTACCAAGTCCAAAGATGAGTAAGGACAAACTAAGGACATTCCCAACAGCTCCACATTCACCTTCCATGCATCCTTCCCAAGGAAGAACCAAGGAGATCATAAAGAGCTCCAAATGCAACCATGCTCCTGCCCAGGCCACGCAGGGAGGTTCTCACGGCCGGTTTAAATAAGCAGGAAGTTGAGTATGTGTGTGTACCAACATACACACACATTTTATATATATACACACACACACATATATGTGTATATATACATATACATATATGTGTATATATATATATACATACACATATATATGTGTATATATACACACACATATACAGATGTATATATACATATACATCTGTGTATATATACATCTGTATACACATGTATATGTGTATATATGTATATATACATATATGTGCACATACTATATATACATGTATACATATTATACATATATGTGTGTATACATATGTATATATGTATACATATACACACACACATATATATGTATACAGTTATATCCCTTGAACATCAGATCCAGGTATCAAACTCAGGGCCTGTGTGGCAAGTGCTTGCCCAATGAGCCATCTCACTGATACAGAGGCATTGTTTAACTCTAGGTCAAACAAAGGTTTCAGGCTGAAAAGATGACACAGTTAAGAATACTTGGTGTTCTTTCAGAAAATGTTTGTAAAGCCGTGGCTGTCCTGGAACTCACTTTGTAGACCAGGCTGGCCTCGAACTCAGAAATCTGCCTGCCTCTGCCTCCCAAGTGCTGGGATTAAAAGCGTGCACCACCATTTCCTGGCTTTTCAGAAAATTTCTAAAGAATCCATGTTCAGTTCCTACACCCATGTTAGGCTGCTCTCAACAGTCCACCTCTTTTTCTGGTCTCTGTGGGCAAGCAGACACTTATACAGACACATACATGATAAAGAATAGCACAGTAGAGTGTGGACTGTTTCTCTGATCAAGCTAAAATAGAAGCATATTTCTATATATAGAAATATGTTCTAGGGGATGTGTTTGTCAATGTGCAAGTGTATGGGAAGAGAGAATTATAGCTAGAGGCATGGAGAAAGTTATATTTTTACTTCATATGGTGGGAAGTCAGTTAATTCTGCGAACTCAGAAATCAAAAACATAAGAATGTTACTAAAAATTTGGAGAAATATAGCAAACTAATGATTAATAAAGGTTAAAATGTGGGCAAGCATGGTAGTCCATGCTTATAGTCACAAGAAGCAAAGGCAGGAGTTGTCCTAAATTTGAGGCTAGCCTGGGCAACGACCTAAGACTCTGTCTGAAAAAAACAAATGAATAAAAAACCAAAATAATTTTATGGGTATGATGGAACACATCTATAATTTCAACTCTTGGGAGGCAAGAAGATGAGGAATTCAAGGCAAGCTAAGGTACATATAAGGCTCAAAGCTAGCCTGGACTACATGAGAGCCTGCCAAAAAAAAAAAAATTGGCAAAATAATGGCTACCAGTGGGGGATGACAAAAAAAAAATTAAATAGGGAGTGGGACATGGTAGGGTAGGGTAGGATGGCCTGCTGTGCTTCTATGACATCTCAGACTGAGTTGAAACTTGAAACCAGAGACGCACAACTTTGATGAAAACAAAAGCCAAATCTAGTTCTTTGTTTTACAAAATTTATAAGTGGGGTGAGGGGGGGAATTCATAGGTAGGCCAGTGAGACTACTCAGTGGGTAAAGGAGATTGCCACTAAGCTCGATGACCTGAGTTCTTTTCAAGGTCCCTAGTGGTAGAAGAAAAGAATGGATGCCTACAAGTTTGTTTGTTTTTTTGTTTGTTTGTTTGTTTTTTTCCTGACCTACACACAGGCTGTAGTATATGTTTGGGACCAGATACACTGTCTTCTCACATATAATTTGAAAGCCTGTAAGTACTTGATAACTTCATCCCATTCCATTATGTTTGTTATAGTACAGGATAGTGCAGTTTAGTAACCCTGACACATTTTAAAGAATGCAGCACTAGCCAGTTTTCATTGTGGGAGCATCATATGGCATACCTACTCAAAGACTGCTACAATGTTTCCAGGAGCAGTAATCTCATGGGACTTCCATCATATATGCGGTCAGGCACTTATGGGTCAAGCACGATCATAAGAATGACTGAGAAAAGGGGTGTTAAAAGGCTGGAAGAGCCAGCCTGCCTAGGCAGGGGTTAGTCTCCTCGAAGACCAAAATGAAATGTCCTCCAGTCTGTGAAGGCTTGGTACTCTGCCTGTCTAGAGATAGACATTCTGAGGTCAGAATTATTATTTCCACATTCAAAACATATGTACAAATGTGTTTATTCATTGCCTCATGGAGAGAATGAAAAGTCTTTAGCAAGGGGCTGGAGAGATGGCTCAGCAGTTAAGAGTGCTGACTGCTCTTCCAAAGGTCCTGAGTTCAAATCCCAGCAACCACATGGTGGCTCACAACCATCTGTAATGAGATCTGACTCCCTCTTCTGGAGTGTCTGAAGACAGCTACAGTGTACTTATATATAATAAGTAAATCTTTTTTAAAAAAAGAGAGAGAGAGAGAGAGAAAAGAAAAGTCTTTAGCAATCCAGAGGAAAGAAATGTTTTAAAAGTTAACCTTACCCATATTCTGATTGTTGTGTGTATGTCATGCCGTGTGCCTCTGTGCAGAACACCTGTGTTTGATAGTCCTGTGCACTCCATGGACTTGAAGGTCTTTGAGGAGGCCACTGTGCTGGGATGACAGAATGGGCTCCTCTGGGACCTAGGAGAGGGCTTTTTATTCTCCTGAGGTCCCATGAGGAAGCCTCCTCAGGAACCCTGATATAAGAGAAATAGGAAGGCAATAAGAGCTGTAGCCATTCATGTGGGAATGCAGTCAGTGTCTGATGCTGAAAATGCCCCGCCATCCATCCTCCAGGCTAGGAAAGAGGCAAAGACAAGGAACATTGAGAGAAGGGCAAAAGAACACACAGATAGAGAAATGGGGGAGGGGTGTCAAGGGTAAGACAGGCCCAGGTCAAGGAACGTCCAAACCACAGGCATGCCAGCACCTTTTTGTGTTTTCACCAATGGGATAGGAGGTACTGTGCTCCTGACTCTGAGTTTCTTAAAAAGAACAGCAGTTATTCCTCTCTAAGGGGTGGGATTTTATTTCCCCATTGATTCACTTGTCCTCTGGCATGACGGATCCTCTCCTGTGGACAGAAGGTCAGCTTGCCAGGAGACAAATGGGGACTCAGAACCTTACTAAGATATGGACTGTTAGATGCGCTGGGGCCTGGGTTAGTCACAAGAGACTGGGGTAGGGGATATGTCCTTGACACTGGGGAAAAGCATTGTGGGTAACTGATGGGTGGGTTTAGGAAGAGTTCACCCACTATTCTACCCACATGGAGCCAGAGTGCATAGATCTGAGCTCCTGGGGCTTCGGCTTCACTGCCAACCTGAGGAGGAGCTACCAGCTCATCTGCTGGCTCCTTCCTACCTTCCTGGGCCTTGCACTCGGCAGATGGAGCTGCGGCACTACTCCTGGAACTGGGGACTTAGAGTTGAAACCCAGACCTCTAGATTTCTCCAGGAGACTGCACTGAGGCTGTTCCTTTAGCATCTATGATCAAAAGAAGCATGGTGAAGTTGTACGCCTGACCCATACAAGAGCTAATTCTCAGGCTGGGCATCTTTCAATCTAGCAGTAGAGAGGCAGAAGCAGGCCAGTATCTGTGAGTTTGTGCCCTGCCTGGTTTATAAAGCAAATTCTAAGTTAACCAAGATTACACAGTGAGACCCTATCTTTAAAAAAAAAAAAAAACCAAATGGCGGTGGAGCAGGTTGCAAACTTGGTGGCATTTGTGATACAAATGGTGTACCCTTTGCTGATGTCTTTACTAAGCTGTTTCTGGGCCCTATCCTCATCAGCTCTGAATGTATTCTAGTCTCCAGATCTGGCTATCATCCAGGGACACCAGAAGTGAATGCACAGTTTCATTTCTTCCTTTCTTTCAAAAGAGTCTCAGGCAGCCCAAGCTAGCATGAAATTAGCTTTATAGGTAAGGATAATCTCCAATTCCTGTTCCTCCTGCTTCTACCTCACCAGTGTTGGGATTATAGACATGCATCACCACACCCAGCTCGTGAGACAGTTTCTTCTTTTAATTTTTTTGTGTATGAGCATTTTGGATGTATGTACATCCTGTGTGTACCTTGTGCTTGCAGAGGCCAGCAGAGGACATAGGATCCCCAGGGACTACAGTGACAGATGGTTGTTAGCTGCCAACTGGGTGCTAGAAATTGAACGTGCTCGTACTCTCCAGCCCTTCTAGGTGTTGGGATCTTCTTGTTTGTTTTGGTTTTTGTTTTTAAAGATTTATTTATTCTATGTAAGTACACTGTAGCTGTTTTCAGACACACCAGAAAAGGGCGTCAGACCTCATAACAGATGGTTGTGAGCCACCATGTGGTTGCTGGGATTTGAACTCAGGACCTTTGGAAGATCAGTCAGTACTCTTAACTGCTGAGCCATCTCTCCAACCCATTTGTTTTGTTTTTAAGAAGCAGAAAAATGGCTGGGCAGTGGTGGTGCACACCTTTAATCCCAGCACTTGGGAGGCAGAGGCAGGCAGATTTCTGAGTTCAAGGCCAGCCTGGTCTACAGAGTGAGGTCCAGGACAGCCAGGGCTAAACAGAGAAACTGTCTCAAAAAACCAAAAAGAAAAAAAAAAAGAAGCCGAAAAATGATTTACGGTGGGATGAAGGAGGATATATTTTTGTTTTTAAAAATAGTTTTTGGAGGCTAGACATGATAGTACATGCCTGTCATCTCAATACATGGAAGGTGGGAAGCAAGAAGGTCTTCTTTAGCTACGTAGACAATTTGAGGCCAGACTAGACGACATGAGACCTTGTTTCAAAAACTACACCAAAACAAAAGTTTGGGGGAATCTGGGATGCAGCCCTTTGGTAGGGCATTTACCTAGTATTTGTGAGGCCCTGAGTTCGATCCCCAACAAAACACACACACACACACACACACACACACACACACACACACACACCCCTACTCATGTACAAAAACCGTTTTTCATCTTTTATCTTAGAAGAAAGGCATATTTATTAAAATAAAAGCTCGATGTAGGCCTAGTGATACATTCCTTTAATCCCAGCATTAAGGAAACAGATGCAGGTGGATCTCTGAGTGAGAGGCAAACCTGGTCCACAGAACAAGTTCCAGGACTGCCAAGACTCATAGAGAAACCCTGTTTCAAAAAACAAAGACAAAAGCTAATAAAATAAAAGTTTGAGGGGACTAGTGAGATGGGACATCAGGTAAATGTCCTTGCCACTGGGTACACAGCCCTGATTTTGGTCCCTGGGACCCACAAAGCAGAAGGAGGGGTTGTCTTCTGAGTACGCATATGTGAACAAGTTCTGTGGCATGCGCTCTTGACCATGAATGTTAATAAAAATAAAACACAAAACTTGCAGGGTTGCTGACCTGGCTCAGCCAGTGCAGTGCCTGCCATGAAAGTGTGTTGATCTGTGGATAGACACTGCAAGTGTTGGCCTGCGGACAGACACTGCCCTTACCCACAACATCCACGTCAGAATTCAGAGGCATGTCTGTGACCCTGGCACTAGAGATTGTGGAGTTGACAGGGGGTGACAGTGACAACCTGAGATTGAACTTTCATACTCATACAAAGGTGGGAGAAGAGAATCAATTCCTGGAAGTTGTCCTCTAACCAACATGAGTACCACAGTGCACACACCTATCCCGCATCCCCACCCCCACCCCCCTCTCTCTCACACACACGCTAATAAAATAATAATAGTAATAATAATAAATCAAATAACTTGAACTTGAGACAGGATCTTATTATGCATCCGTATGCCTGGGGCTTGCTATTAGACCAAGCTGGCCTGGAATTCAAAAGAGATCCACCTGCTTCTGCCTCCTGAGTGCTGGAATTAAACACATGTGCCACCATGCCTGGCTAAATTAAATATATTTTTAAACAATAAAATGAGTGACGAAATAGTTGAGTGGTTAAGAGCACTTTGTTGCTCTTGTGGTTTAGTTCCTAGCACCTCCATGCCAGCTCACAGTTGTCTGTAACTACAGCTCATGAGCACACACACACACACACACACACACACACACACACACCACAAATTAAAAATAAAATCTTGGGCTGGCGAGATGGCTCAGCAGTTAAGAGCACTGACTGCTCTTCTGAAGGTCCTGAGTTCAAATCCCAGCAACCACATGGTGGCTCACAACCATCTGTAATGAGATCTGATGCCCTCTTCTGGGGTGTCTAAAGACAGCTACAGTGTACTTAAATATAATAAATAAATAAATCTTTAACAAAATAAATAAAAAAAAAATAAAATCTTAAGGCAAAAAGACTGACCTGAGGTTAACCTCTGACCTTCACACATGCTGGGCATGCATGTACAAACATAGACATGTACATATACCACACCCACACCCATAAACCTGGAAAAGAGGAAAGTTTAGAAAAAAATACCCATAATGTCTAGTCTAGAGGCTACCTGGCTTACAGCTGTTCCCCAGGCTTGCCTTCTTGTGCCGCAAGCTGAGAGTTGGCATCTTCCCCTCTGTTCCCACACTGCGTTTCCTTCACATTTCTAGGTTGATACCTGAGGACACACTCCTGCTGCCAGAGCTGCTATTTTGACTTTGTTCCCTTGGATACAGCTGAGATGAGCTTTCATGTACAGTGTGGGGTGGCTAGAAAGAGTGCAGAGGTAAGGAAGGACAGATAAAGAATACAAAATCCAACGGACTACAACATTACAGCAAATCCATCAGCCACCAGGTCACACATGGCTCCCTGAAGGCTTCGGGTAGTTCTTGGGAAGGTCCAAGTCAGCATCATGGGACCAGCCACTGGCTCAGTGCCTATCCACAAGACAGCAGCAGGGCAAGAGCAAGGCCTAGCATATTCAGTTGGGAAACATTGAGCTGGTGGCAGCCAACGTGGATGCCACAGTGCTTGGATCTGAGTGGTTATCCCCTGGTAGGTCAGTCTGGGGGCCAAGAGAATCTTCAGAGATACGTGTATTCGGGGTCTCACAATGACAGCTTGTGAACTTGTAGCTATACAATGAGGAGCCTGTTTCTCTTTCAATGCAAGAGTTTCACATGCTTCACAGTTTTGTTATGGGTGATACATCCAGTCCAAATCCTAAGGTGTCCTCAACCCTTTTGCAGGAATTGATCACAAGACGACCACCATCCTGCTAGATGGCCGAAGGGTGAAACTGCAGCTTTGGTGAGTTGGGGCTATTCTAGTCCAGATGTCCAGTCATAGTCCTGGAACCATGCCCCTTAGTGCCAGCTTGAGCTGGTGGCTTTCCTCAAAAGGTGTTGACACAATTGTCTGCATCCACTGAATCTTATTACCCCATTATTCAAGGGCATGTGTGTACCAAGGGCTAAGCTATGTCCAAGAAAGAGACTTTGTTGATAGAAGACACTTCATTGTCACCTGCTTCCTGTTTCACTTCTGGTGTTGTCAGGGATAGAAGTAGAGTGACAGGGACAGCCAAGTTCTCTCATCCCTAGTTCTGACTGTACCACATAGAGCTCAGAGTGCCCCAGTGCCAAGGGCAGAGGACTTGCTGACCACCTAGGCTGCAGCTCCCTCTGCTCTGACTTCTATAGGTACTACACCAGCCCTAAGCCTGGGAATTAGGGGCTCATTCTCCCTCTTGAGCCCCCTTGACCTGTGGGGAGACACATCTGAGGTTGTACCTCTAGCCCTGATGGCTCTGCCCAAAGATGCTGAGTCTGTAGCTATGTGCATGGCCTAACTTCGCAGTGGAATTGGTCTCTCCTACGTCTCCAGCTCCTGCTGATTTTTTCCAGGAAGCCAGGCCCATTTTTCTGCACTCCTCCAGAGGCCTCAGGGACCTCTGCTCAAAAACAATCAATCCCAGGAGCTGGAGAGGTAGTCCAATGGTTAGGGACATGGGCTACTCTTCCAGAAGACCTGGATTTGATTCCCAGAACCTACATGGTGGAGCCATGAGTTCCAGAGGATCTGATGCCTTCTTCTGGCCTCAATGAGTGCTGCACACATGTGTCACACAGACATGATTGCAGGCAAAATATCCATACACATAAAATAAAAGTAAGTAAAATTTCAAACAAAACCAAAACCCAGTCCTTGTGTGGCCTGAGGCTATCTCAGGTGGTATCAGTTGCTGTGTCCACATTGACCCTTGTGCACGATCAGCACTTCCACTCTAGTTTCCTGACCTCCAAGGCCAGGCTTTCTGTCAGTCTCCAGCCTGTCTGTCTCTCCTCCCACGCCTGTAGAGGCACTGTGACTATGTGCAGGGCTCTCCTAGGCCTATGTGATTACCAGCATCACGCAAGGTCATCAGGTACAACTCCATTTTATTGTCTTGCCACAGACTTTCAATTGGCTTTCCATGGATTCTGTTGAGGCTGGTTCTGAAATCTTTGATTACTACTTCACTTCTTAGAACAGTGAGATGGTCCCTCCCGTGTCTTTGACAAAAGTCAGTACCTCCAGCTCATGCCCTTCCTGAGCTGCTGCACTCCTCTCATGTGATGGATTAGTCACCAGGCACAGATGATGTACAGCAAACAAACATCTGTTCTATGTGCATTGTGAAGACACACCTGGTGTACGAGGCTGGGAAACTCTTCATTCCCAGGACTAATGCTGAAGTGGGTATATTAACAGTATGTGCAGATTGTGTATCTACATAGCTTTAAAAAAAGAAGATTGAAGAATCATTTTACCCTCTCCAGAGAATTCCTACCAAGAATGCACAATACCAGGAAGCCACCCTGGGAACCCTCCTTTTCCCTGGTAATTTCTTGACGTGCTGATCTAGCCTTCTGAGTGCCATACTCCTGGGTGTCATCATCTGCAAAGCAAAAGTCCTGTCAGTTCCTTGTGTTGATCAACTTAGGGGCATATCTGGAGAATATCCTTATGGTACAACTGGATGTGAAGGAAGGACCTTCCCTATCACTGAAGAAAACTGTTTATTCTGTACTAGGGATGGGACCCAGTGCCTTGCTTTCATGAGGGAAGTATGCAGTCACCAAGCTACATCCACAACCTTAAAATAACTGAGAAATTATATTAGGTTTAATTAAATGTCTGAGAATCATGTTAAAACCCACTGTTAGGCTTCTAAGTATTTATTTATTTATTTTATGTATATGAATACACTGTCACTGTCTTCAGACACACCAGAAGAGGGCATCCGATCCCCATTACAGATGGTTGTGAGTCACCATGTGGATGTTGGGAATTGAACTCAGGACTTACAGTCAGTGCATTTAACTGTTGATCATCTCTCCAGCCCTACTGTTAGGTTTCTAGTCTAACTTTGTTGTCATTGTTTTGAGACAGGGTATCACTATGTATCTCTGAGTAGCGAGAACTTGCTATATAGACCAGGCTGGTCTTGAACTGGAGAGATCTGCCTATCTTTGTCTTCAGAGCACTGGGATTAAAGGCGTGCGCCCCCAGGCACCAAGCCTACTTCTAGTTCAACCCTTTTTTGTTTTGTTTTTTGTTTATTTGTTGTTTGTTTGTTTTTGTTTTGAGACAGGGTTTCTCTGTGTAGCCCTGGCAGTCTTGGAACTCACCCTGTAGACCAGGCTGCCTTCAAACTCAGAGATCCTTCCTCCTGCTTCTGCCTCCTG
>JADRCD010223673.1:5449-28045 GCA_019843815.1 Montemys delectorum
GAGAGAGAGAGAGAGAGAGAGAGAGAGAGAGAGAGAGGAGATATTTTTTACAAAGTTGTTTAGGTTTTGCACTGGCTGTAAAGTTTGACAAGGGTTGAGAAGTGCTTTATGCCTGAAAGCAAGGGTGTTTCTAGCTAGGGTTCCTTGCCACACGTCCTGACTCACTGTTTCACCAGGGAGCGCCTGTGTCTTAGGAGGCAAGAGCAGCTATCCACCGCCAGCTTTGCCAGCATTGGACCCGTCTTGCCTGTTACCACACTTCCTACACCTCCCTCCCCTTCTCCTATTTTCCCAGACCCCACAGAAAGTTCTCTAGAGATCCTCTTACTCTATGCTGGCTACTTTACCGAAGTTTCTCTAGAGTGACAAAAGCAAGAGTCTACGGCATTTAGCATCTTATGCCCAACACCTGCAACTGGTAATTATAAGATAAATGACATCTCTTGTACGCAGTATCTATTTCCTTATGTCTCTCATATATTGTATATGAATATATGATATAAAAATAAAATTCTTGCCATGGCTATACAAAGAAACACTGTCTCGAAAAACCAAAATAAAATAAAATAAAATAAAATAAAAATACAATAAAATAAAATTATTTTCCCCAAAGCTTCCTCTTGCGGAGTAAAGAGCTGTGTTACAGTTTTATTGTCTTACTGAACTAAATTCAAAACGAATCATCTACTTCAACCCAAACACCATGCCCCAGCACCAAACGCCTTCCTTTCCTGGCACCCCGCATTAGAGTGAAATGGATGACCAGAACAGTCTATCAACTACCTGCTTTAAGTATCAGCACTGCAACTAGAGAACCTGAATCTGAGGAACAAGACACAAAGGATGATATGGACTCTAAAATAATAAATGAATAATAAATAATAAAATAAAATTTTAAAACAGACCATAAGGCTGAAAAGTAGTTTGAATTGAGTGGCACACTAGAATGTTCTCGATTCTCACTCTTTAGAAGATGAATAGTCCAATCCTTCTAATGGGCACCTGTGTCAATAGACAATTTGGATTATGCTCCACTTTGTGGCCTTACTCTATAGGGTTAGAGGTAAGTAGGAATGCTCATGCCTCCGTTGCCTGCTTCCTCCATCCAACAGCCCAGCTCCTTTTGTTAGCTTAGCTCCTGCTCTCCTGGTGGATGCAGCTTCCTAAGTTCTCGGGAAAACTTTTTAGGATTTTGTCTTCCACAGAGATTGGTGAGCCCTTCCCTCGAGGATGAACAAGTAGGTCTGTCAACATCTTTGGCCATAAGAAAACTTTGACGTAATCAAGGTGTTGTATACACCTGCAATATCAACACTCAGGAGCAGAGACAGGAGATAACCCGTTTGAGTCGAGTGAAGGTTTCTTAGAGTTCTAAGCTTCTTAAGTCCTAAGCCAGCAAGGGCTACATAGCAAGACCCTGTCACCAAAAAGCCCAGAAGAAAAAGTAATATCAAAAAAAGATAGACCTGCTTGATTCACTGCAGAGAGAATGGACTCCTCTCTAATCTTTTATTTCTATTTTATAATTCTAAACACAGTGTTTGTACAGGTTGATGGTACTGCATGTGGATTCAGGTTTTCAATGTTTATGAAATTAATATTTAAAGTCATGCTGTGTGTGTGTGTGTGTGTGTGTGTGTGTGTGTGTGTGTGTGTGCTGTGGGAAGAACAGCCAAAGAGAGCAGCGAGGAGATGAGGTGAGGGTGACAATCTGAGTCAGTAGTTGGCAGTGTCAATGGCTCCAGAGCCAGACACAGAAGCTGAAACCATTTTAGGCGAACCTTTCCTTTGCCAAACCTAGGCAGAAGCACACAGATTTCCTTCTCAGACCACGCTTTTCTGACGCTGCCTTAACTGGAAGTCATCCTCTGAACAAACTCAACAGACTCCTCTCACCACATCTTCCAGTCTGGCTATGCCATGGTCGCTCTGCCTCTTGCAGAGGCAAGGAAACTCCTTTTATTGCTAACTTCTGTTTTGTCTCTTACGCCTGTCCAGCTTGGCTCTAATAAGAACAGAATATTCCTAAAGGCTCTGGTTGGCCCTACAAAGATAAACTTCCCCATGGGCTGGATTCTGAGTCTACTTAATTTTCCTGTACTGGAATTCCAGCAATGTGCCTGAAGCAACAAAATGCATGCAACAATGTGTGTATTCACTGGGACATTAAACAGTAAAACAATTCTAGATCCAGCCTCTGAGATGTTCTGATTACTAGAAGTCCTTAAAATTTGTTCCACCCTCTCTAAACATCACCTTCTGCCCCCTACCCCTGAAAATTCATTTTATGGCACATTGCATGGCAAGCTTTATGACAATGATCACTCCAGTTCCTAATTAGCAAGTGGTAACAGATAGGTAGTTAGATCCACTCCTGGCGACATCTCGACAGATTGACACCGCCACCCCCTACCTCCCAAAATCCCTGCAAGGCTTCTCATTTCAAATGTGACCATGCTCCAACACAATGTTGGCAAGCCTAGTCTCGTGTTGGAGGAGGGGGAGGGGACTATAAAAGCAACATGTTCGCACAAGCATGGCAGAGCCCATGCATAAACCATTTGGTTTTGCAATTAAAAACAGGTTTGGCTTCCCTCTGCATCAGTAAGACAACGTCAAAGCAACATTCGTCCTGAAAATTTTCCCTTGTGAATTCAAATGAACTGTGAGTCTTTGGGGTTCTCTTTGTTTGCATGTGCATGCCTTGAGAATGAATTTTTACAAGTGTTCAATGTATTTCTTTCTGGGGTAATGCCATTGATGTGTGTGCCGAATCACTGCTATGAGATGGGTCTCAGTTACACTTTTCCGTTCTCTGTCCCAGAGGCATTTTGATCTGACCCATCAGGTATATCACCGGAGGTAAATTCATTCTCCAAGTTTGGCCCTTTAGAAAATGAATATTTGTTCTAAAGACCTAAAGGAATTGACTATCACACTGGACTCACGTTTCAAAGATACTAAAAGTCACAAATACATTCACTGCTAGGGAAGTGGTGTAAACCTAGCTATAATAATGACTAATTATATCTTTATTGCTATTGTCCTTTAATAATGCATTAAAATATTAGATCTTATGGTATTGGGAGAGCATTCTACATCAAACATAAAAATCCTTGCTTTTACAGTACAATAAACAACCTCAATACTATAAAAAAGCTATTTTAATTTAAGTGAATTTAGCAATTTTTTACAAGGTAGATTTTGCTTTCATTTGTCTTTTGTTGTGACCCCCATCTGGATAAACAGAAAGCAATGTCATCCCTTTTTTGAGTGTATGCTGAAAAATATCAGTTCAAAAGTTCAGCCACATAGGAAAATGCCATGTCGCAGATCTTGGTAGACATGAGCCAAAAGCACCTGGGAAAACCTAGGCCAGGCTACATGAAGAAATCCTCACAACAAAATAAGTCAGAAGTTCCTGTGTCCAAGGCAAGAAAGTATTCAAGGAAAGTTTTGTGAAAAGATAATGTCTTAGAAGTGTCAATTATTCTTCACCAGTGATGATTCATATTAATTAAAGGAGAAAGATGGGCCAAACAAGGGGGAAAAAAAACAACAATTATTCACAAAGCAATATATTTGATCTAAAATCATCTGGGAGTGATTTTAAATTTCTTTTACTTACAGAACCTGTTCAAGTCAACTAGAAAAGATTAGTTTATTTACGTTTTTCTGAATTACCTTCCTTGACAATCTGAGCATCACTTGCTCAATAGGAAAATCACTAAAATATAAATTGATCTTTGTTTGCATCATTCTGAAATTGATCCTTTGAAAGAAATATTAAAAAAATTTTATACTGTGTAAAGTAATTAGAAGTATATTTGGCACGAAGTAGGAAAAATGAACAAATAAATGTGTTAAAATTGTTCAATCTTACTGAACTGGTCAAAAATTACTCTGGTCCATCTGGTCCATTTTATCATATAATTAAACTGTTAAATGCAAGTACAAATACATGCATCTATATTTTTATTTCTCAAAACTATGCGAATTTACTTACTTTTGATCTGTGAAACCAGTAAATAGAAAAAGCCTAATTGAGGGTGCAGTGTGAATTGATAAGGATATTAACTCTCTCAAATAAATAGTTATTAATTATAAATAAGTATTTTCTATTTTAAGTAAGTCTATGTTGTAGCTTTTAAATTGACTTTGGGCACGCAGTTGCTGGCTGTGTGTTTTCCAATCTCGCAAATAAAAGATAAAAATGTAAAAAGCTGCCAAGGCAGAAATAAGTTCAGCATTAAAGTTGTAGAAATAATACACTTTTTAAAGCAAAGTAAATGTATATGGTCATGACTATAATTTTAAGCCTCTATGTAATTTAAGTCTTTCCACTTACTAAATCATTGAGTCTTATTGAAATTGTTTTAATGAGTCAGGAGCCATGAGTTACTTATAGATTGGATGAAGAAAGACCGTTTTGCTTTATATATATATATATATATATATTTCACTAGAGGACTATTTTATGTAAGAAAATCCTTTATTAATTCATTGTTATTGGCTCCATTTCTAACAGTTATCATCCAAATTATTGAAAAAGAAAGAAAGGAATAAAGGTGGTTTTTATGTCTTTCAAATCATATAGTCAGTTGCTCAATAAATGACACAATCATGTGATTAAAGGAGGCGAGTGAGTGAAAAAGGTTCAAAACAATGGAGCATCCTCAGCTCATTTGGAATTGTAGTTTCTGCCAGTGTTCAAACAGCCTAAATGTAGAGAACTGCTCATAAGAAAAAGTTGTTGGAGAACCTGAAAGCTACTAATGAGCATTCTGGGATCTTAATCATGAGTTTATATTTCAGGACATAAGATACCCTTTATGTGATAAAAAGAGGTACACAACCCACTACATCATTACACTAATTTTTCATTTAAGTGAAGTAGAAAAAAATGATACCATGGAAACTATTCCCAACTAAAATTGCATTGTAGTTACTTTTCCTTAAGTTCTTTTGCATGCCTTCAGGTCTGGTTTAAGTGACACATTCACAATTATAAGATAGAATATTGACTTTTCCAAATTTACTATAAATTAAATTTTTTGAGTAGTTTTCTTTACAGAAGGAAAAAGAAACCTGAGTGAAGTTGGATCACTGTGCTGTTTACAGAAAACATGATTTGGCAGGCAGGCCTCTGTTTTCCTGCTGTAGGTCAGAGCAAAGAACGAGGCAGGCCACTGAAATGTCTCTGCCCCTTGCGTTTTCGCTCGTATTTAGCCCCATTATAACAACAGCCCAGCTAAAAAACACAGAACGGCATCACAGGTGTGTTGCACAAGCCACTAATAAAAAAAAAAAAAAAACGATTTTAAAACATTCACAAACTGCCATGCTCTGAGAAAATGCTTATTAGCGTCTAATAAAATGGTGAGAAGTAGGGAGAACGCACACAGTGAAGCTTTCTGTGTGCTGTGAGGAAGTCAGGTTAGTCCACAGCCACGTGGGCTTGGCTATGGCAACGTCAGGGCAAGAAAAACAAGCTCAGCCATTATTTCATAATGAATTGCTAAGAGTAAAAAACAACCACTCCACTGTCAGCCCGTCACCCGGGAAGGCACAACCTTTCTGGGCTCAGCCATAATAATCCAGAAGTTTACAAGCGACTGAACATCCCGAAAGTCAGTTTTCTAGATAGCATCTATTTCCTTCAAAATAAATTCAAACGCGTTTTGGAAAATGAAATTTCGAATGGTCTCTAGGTTGACTTCTGACTAGCACTTGGGCCACAAGGCAAGTGGAAAAACTGAATCGGGTCACTTTAGTAACCATTCTTGTATTGTTTCATCAATGATGACTAGGAGAACCAGCACTGTATGGTTTAAGGCACTGGCTCCCAAGCTGTGGGTCATGACCTCTTTGGCAAACTTCTATCTCCAAAAAAATATTTACGTTACAATTCAAAACAGTAGCAACATTACAGCTATAAAGTAGCAACAAAAATAATTTTGTGTCATGATCAGCACACCATGAGAAATTATATTAAAGGTAGCGTCAGAAAGGCTGAAAACTACCGGAGTGGTTTCTAATTCTCTAGATGGTTATCCTTACAGAAGGTCACAAGTGGGGCTAAGCAGATGACTCAACAAGTAAGGGCTCTGGCTGCACTTTCAAAGGACTCATGATCACTTGCCAGCACCCAAGTGGTGGCTCACTACCTTCTGTAACTCCAATTCCAGGGGCTCCAAGGTTCTTTTCTACCTTTAAGCACCACTAGCATTCATGTGGTGCACATATAGAAAAAAAAATTTATACACACAGAAAACTGAAATGTATGTTAGAAAAGATAGTTACGAGGAAAAAGATTGAATATTTCCCAATGTTATAACATATGCAAAATTTAAAATTTTTAATTTAGAAGGTATGGTGTATGTGTGTGTGTGTGTGTGTGTGTGTGTGTGTGTGTGTGTGTGTGTGTAGGGGTGGTGCACTTTTCTGTGTGAGCATATGTACAGACAAGAAGTTGATGTCAGGGGGTCTTCTTCAATTTCATTACCAGTTTACTCTTTGAGACAGATTTTCTCAGTCTACTGTTTAACTAAGCTGACTAGTTATCAAGCACCCAGCCTGCAGCAATCTCAGCTACCCAGTGCTAGGGATACACATGTTCTCCACCATATATTGATTTTAGATGGGTGCTATACGTCTGTATACCAGTCCCCACGCTCACTCACAAAGCAACCCTCATCTTACTGAGCCATCTGTTCACCCTGTTTAAAAGTATTTGAGCACAACTCCATCAGTTCTACATGCTAAACTCATTTCTAAGAATGCCCTGACTCTGATATTTGCTCCAAAATATTATTTCCAGATCTGTTAGACTCTGAGATGCCTCGGAATAGTGTTCCAGACCAAAAGAACCAAAAAACCTCTGGAGAAGACCCTAAGCAGAGGTGTGGCCTAAGCACTCTGGTTTCGGAAGCTCGATAGGTACCCTTATGGTGAAACAAGTTTTCCATGTATGGCTAAAGTTTGAAAATTCCAGCTCAATTTGAACAGATTCCATTTTGAATAAACAATGTTTTAGCTGGAGGTGTGGTTCAGTAGGAAAGAACACACTTAGCTAGTGCAAGGTCCTGGGTTCATCTCCAGCATCCATAAAGATCATGCAAAGAATAGAGAAGTCTTTTTGATAGAGCCTAAAGTACCAGTACACTCGTTTCTCTAGAGATTTTCTGAGATCTGATGTCTACACTAGAGAGAGCATGACAATGGTATCCAACTTGAAACCCCATAAACACATGTGTACAAACATCTCATCTCAAATCCAGGGAAGTCTGTAAGAGCATACACATACACGCACACGCACACACCAATAAAGAACCTCACTCACAGAAAGCAAAACCAGTAAAGAATGTTTTATTACTGAGAAAAATGATTCAATCAACTAACAGTTAGCCAATGGCAACTTGGCATTGCATTAGACTCCACCCCAGCATAGAAAATGTAATGTGTCACATAAGCATGCACCTAAGCAAGTACATGTTCACGCAGAACAGCTTAGGGAGAACAGGGCTCCGAAAGATAAGACCATGTAGCTTGATAAGCTTCCATATGTGAGATGGAACGATATAGAAAAAAACAGAGACTTGTTTATAGACTTAACCACTTCCACATTGAAAACAATAATTACCATAAAGCCACGAGATGCCAATAAACACAGCGACTAAAATGAGTTTTGTCTCACCCTTTGACTGAGAAAACTGTTCCCAACAGGACCACCGACCAGAGCAATTAATAATTGAGTTTGGTTGTTTTGTTTGGTTGGTTTTTGCTTCTTTGTTTGTTTGTTTGTTTGTTTGTTTGTTTTTATGGAGAGGATGAAGCCATGCAGGCCTGCTAAGTATCTGGTTGCATAACAGGTTTTGAAAAGAATTCCCTGAAGTAGGTCAGCTCACGAAGAGTTTGTCTACCTTCACCACAGATGAACTAAAGTTGGACACTATGTACCCAAAGAATTTTCCTGCATTTCCTGTATTTATTGGCTTTACGGTGAATATATTTTACTGTTCAGAATGCTACTTCTTTAATGAATGTAAACACAATATGCAGTAAACATGTTGAAATATGCAACTTTATTGTAAATGAAAAATCTGAGGCCAGAAAAGCCCCGATGATCACTGAAGGTATAAGACATTTCTGATAAGGCTAGTGAGTACCCCAGGAGCAATTGTGGACAGGGCACACAAATGCTGCCGTGTTTAGGTCTATCAGGCAATCCCATGAAACAGTTCCTTCAAATATCACCAGGGGCAAAATCCATTCTGAAAAAAACAAAAATAATTGAGTGCAGAAGTTAAGAAAATGAAACGTTCACCTCCAGAAACCTTACTGGCTTGGCCTGCAACCTGCCCAACAGATCTGTGCTCGTTCTAAAATGTCTCAAGGAGATCCTAATAGATAGGCGATATGTTTGCTTTGGAATCAGAGGCGGGGAACGGTTAGTGAATGACCTGGAAACTCAGGAATAAGTTCAGCCTTGCTTATTTGCTTATTTGTTACCTGTGTGCCAGGACTGAAACTTCCCACTTGAAGATTGGTTTTCAAATTAAAAAGTGAGAGTCTGGAAAATTGCTAGGAGGAAAAAGGTGAAGTTGAGGGAAGAGCACTTGCCCTACTTTCAAGTTGCAAATAAAAGGAGATACATCTGTCTCCCTGTGTGTTCCCCTTAACTTCTAGACAGGGCTTGCAACTTCCAGAAAGCCCTCGTCATTATAAATTTGCCACCTCAAGTTATGCCTACTTCTTCCTTGTTTCCCTGGATTTGACTACCTGAGAGGGTACGTGAGACCAGGCAGCAAGTAAAGCAGCATGCCACCCACCCAGCCTCATCACCCTGCCCTCATCTCTCAGGTCCATGTGCACAAGGCAGTGCTGACTCCATTGAGAATTTACAGACAAGATTATAATTTCTCCTGAGCTCACAAACATGACAAACTTCAAATGTGTCCACATGTGAATATTTCTATTCTGGCTTGCCACTTTCCTGCAGTATAGAAGAAGCTGAATTAGAACAGATTGTGAGCCCTTTCCTTTTATTTAAGGGGGAAAAATTCTAATTACAAACTAAAAGGGAGACCCTGCAAAAGAGACACCCATGCTGAAGTTGCTGGCTATGAACTCATAAGGAAAAGGAGCCATCACTAAGGTGACAAATATTGACTGAGAAGAACCTGCTATATGTAGGAAATGGTCATGAGATAAGCATATGTAAAAGATATAGTCTACCTTTAAGGGGTTCATAATCTCTATGAGTTGAATGAGACTTAGCCATGAAGAGAACCTAGGCCAAAAGAAGAAAAAGAAAAAACACACACGAATATACAACTTAAATAACAATACACCAATACACGCATGCCATGACGTTTGAAAGTAGTTAAGATTACAGAGTCCTGGAAAGAAGAAATTAGGTGTGAAGTAGCTCACAGGCTGTGGCAGAATAACTATTTCTGATGTAAGAATTTGATTCCGTGCCTGGCTGTGCCCCATTCTCCTTGATGCATTTAAAACACTGTCCAAATAAAAAGAAATGCAGGCAGGAGATCATGGTTGTGGAGAAAAGGGAAACAGAAAAAGCCATGAGCAGAGGTTTTAATTTTGTGGGTTTTTTTTTTTTTTCGGAAGTTTGTTAGTTCGTTTGGGTTTGGTATTGGTTTGGTTTAGTTTTATTGTTATTGTTGTTGTTTTCCTTCTTCTGTTTGCTTTTTGTTTTATTTCTGCTTCTGTTTTTGTTTGTTTGGGGATTTTTGCATTTTTGTTTGTTTGTTTGTTTTTGGTTTTTTTGTTTTTGTTTTTGTTTGGTTTGGTTTTTTGTTTTGTTTTGTTTTTTGAGACAGGGTTTCTCTGTATAGCCCTGGCTGTCCTGGAACTCACTCTGTAGACCAGGCTGGCCTCGAACTCAGAAATCTGCCTGCCTCTGCCTCTCAAGTGCTGGGATTAAAGGCATGGGCCACCACCGCCCTGCTTTCTGTTTTTTGTTTTGAGTCTTAATTTATTCCTTCACTGACAAAATGTAAGATGTCAAATTCTCCAACTTTTAGGGGAGGATGAGAAACCCTGGCTCAGAAGCTTCTGTGGCTATGGAATAATTACTCTCTGCTTTCTTTGTATCCCATTCTGATATTGCAGTAACGGTCAACTCAAGTTGGTACAGAGTCATAAACACACCATTAATGGAGACCCACACTGGGCTCAGCACGGCGTAGTTTGTAAGCCTTGTCATGTGCCGCCACTTCAACCCTGCCTCTCTGCAGCTCTACTCTTGTCACTCGCATTAACGTCACCTCAGTGCTCATTATTTGCCTAAAGTATATTTTTCATCATCTGTGCTGACACGAGAGTCACTTTAACCTGTAGGGCAGCTGGAAACTTCCACTGTCCTAGCTTCTTATCCAAGAATCGCCTTTCTCCAATGGAGGGGGTCTGACTTTCCATAATAAAACAGAGAGGTAGGGGAGAAGAAAGGCAAGCCCAGAAAGGAAGGAAAGAAGGAAAGGAGAAAAGAGGAAGGAAGAATCGGAAAGGATGAAAAGAGGGAAGGGGATAGGGAGGAGAAACAGAGATAAAGGTAGCAAGAAGAGGGGTGAAATAAGAGGGAAGAGGGAGCAGAGAAAGAAGAAAGAGAAAGAGGAGTGTGCACGCATTGTTCTGGGGCTCTGTCTTGGCTTGTCACAAGTATTTCACTCAACTGCAGTAATAGTGCCATAAAGTTCTAACATCAGTTCCCTCAACAACAAGCCTGCCACCCACACAACCCTGCCACTCAAACGCCTCACTAGCTTTTCTCGTTAGCTTATTATGATGGGCCTCTTAGTCAAGTCTCAGTTTGACTAACCTATATTGCCACGGGCAACTGGTTAGTCAACTTTCATCTTATTTAACAAAAGCAATGAAATGTCCCAGAATGCTCCTCCTGCCCCTGTCTCAGCTCTCACAGGTCCTGCCAGACAATCTGGTTAATCATCTGTCTATGACATCAAGGAGGTCCCTAGGACTGCGGGTCACTTTCTTTTCAGTCCTTCGTTATTAAAGGACAGGATATGCCCTTGATTGTAATTCAGCATTCAATTCACACAGATATATAGAAAAGAACGAATTGTTTGTGTATTCAAATGCACATCTGGAAAAGAGATGCTCCAGGAACTTGTAAGAGAACTGGAGACCAAGGTGGGAATAAAAATTAAAATAATCATAATTAACATGATATATGGCTTACCATAGGCCAAACAGTTCCAAGAATGTTGCCTGTGTTGACTCATCTCATCCCCATTACATTTCAATGAGGTGGGTGCTATAATTATCTCTGTTTTACAGAGTAGAACCATTAAGGCACAGAAAAAGTTAATTGATTTGCCCAGGGTCACACAGCAGTTAAATGGCGTTTGAGAATTGAGACCCAGGTAATCATGCCATAGACTTCCACTTTATACTCCATGTTCCACACGAAACACGAAAGGAACATAGCTTACTTACATTCTGAAGCACTCAGTGTATTCTGTAAAATCTGATCCAAGAAAAACTCTACAGATAAAGTCGCAGAAGAAAATTGAGTTTAAAAAATGGTTTTCTATAATTCACATTATATTCCTAGAATCTGATTTCATGTGTGCAGTTTTCAATCTCTAAAGCTTACTTTGAAAAAAAAAATATGATTCATATGAAAAAAAACTCAAGGAAGATTGTGTCTGCCTTCCTCATCCACACAGTTAGGATAATGGATGCAGAGCTGCAGTATTGTTTGATGTGTGGTCCAGGATCAAGGAACAGTAGCTACTATTTATAAGTTCTATTGGATTTCCCTATGGCATGTCCCCGTTTATCAGACCTAACATTAAGTTTCTCTCCTCACTTCAGAAATCAGTGTTCCCACTCACCCATCTAAACAAACCACAACGCTACAAAATGAAATGCTGATCGGACGCCTGTTGGGAAATAGCAAACACACAAGCGAGAACTCCCTAGAGTTAATAATCAGGTTTCAAAGGGAAGTACTTACAAATGATGGGGAAAGTTACTTGAGAAAGATCTGTTAGAGCAGATACAGAGATGGAAACTTGGATAGACACTTTGACTGAGAGAAGAACGCAGAGTTATAATTAGATAAGACACATCCAAATGCGAGGAGGACTCAATCGCTCCACTATGCATGAAAAACCACGGGAGCATGCTTCTCCTTCTACTCTCTGCTTCCTGGTTCTCTCTTTCACTCCCTTGACATGACAAAAAGTAGAGTAGAGAACCAACATATGTATAGCAATGGTCTTCCAGACTTCCATGGGAAGAGCTCAAGACAGAAACAGTAAGAGTGCCATCAGTCAGAAGACAGACTGGGCAGCTATCATGCACCGAAAATATAAAATTAATTACAGCACCAGTAATCAATATTGAATCTGTCCTAGTTCACATGTTTTGGCTTCTGTTGTGTCATTATCTAGTGAACAGACTTATTTATTCTTAATAGCTAAAAATTGAGTTGGCAGCTTACTATAAAATTATCCACATGCCTGTATTTATTGCTCTCCTGTTCACAGCAACCAAGTTTTAGAATCAGCCTCGCTGGTAAATCAATAAAAACAATGTGATCCACATACCCACTCGAGTTTCATTCTGTCACAGTGGAAGATGAAATTAGGAGGTTTGCAAGAAATACATGGAGCTAGCGATCACCATGCCAAGTGCTTTGAGTCAGTCTGCCCAAGCACAGGGAACCACATTGGTTCTCATGTGGGAAGAGAAGGGAAAGGGGACTTGAAAGTAAACTGGTACTTGGTGTCCATGTGCAAGGGGAAAGCTTAAATTGTCTGACATCAGTTGATAGACTTTCACTTAGAAATGCCCTCATTAATGTGTCCAAATACAGTAGCTCGCTCAAGGATTTTACATACTCCGAGGGAGACTGCTAATGCCAAGTCTCACAGCTAATTGAAGTACTGAGACTAGGGGACTGTGGAGTTCTCAGCTCTAAACAAGACGTTTTTGTCAGCTCCTTCACAGTCTTGGGAGAATTATGGAAGACAGAAAGATCAGAAAACTGAGGGTGCAGAGGAGCTCTTTGAAGGGCTCACATCAGAGTATTTCATGGTTGTGCAAATACAAACACAGCAGATGCACACTAGGCCTTATACACACACACATACACACGCACACATAATGACATGAAAATATGAAACTATTTGGAAGAGAGGGAATCAGCAAGAGTGAGAGAGGAACAAGACAAGGTAATAGGTTGGATATGGTCACGATATACCCTAGCCATACATGCAATTGTTAAAAAAAATACAGTCAAAAATTACATACTGATCTGGGTCTCTCCTTATGAAGTGAAGACCCAGAGTCAGGTCTCCAGATAATTTTTTCTATAAAGTCACTATCCATCATCTTTCTAACATTTCTATCAGTGATCAGGATCCTCATAGCCCAGATTTTTGTATGAGCCCAAATCCACTAATATTAGTGACTGAAAAGGGTGGTGTGAAGAGAGTAGACGTAAAAACATAAATGACTCAAAAAATAATTCTGGGAAAGTGTATAATACAACTGGGCTATGTATATGCTTGAGTGTGTATTTCCTTGGCTTTGTGTATGTATATGCATGTGTATGTATATGATCCCTTTGTTCTCTCTCTCTCTTCCTCTCTCTCTCCCTTTCTGTGTGTGCATGTATGTAGGTATGTATTTATGTATGTATGTATGTATGTGTACTTGCATATATATATATACATATATATATATGTGTGTGTGTATGTGTGTGTATTTGTCTGTTTTGTGTATGTATGTGTGTGGGATCCCTATGTTCTCTCTCTCTCTCTTTCTTTCTCTTTCTGTGTGTGTGTGTGTGTGTGTGTGTGTGTGTTTGTATGTGTTTACAATGGCTTTAGACATCAGGGTACAGTTTGCAGTAATCTGATGGCCTGAATTCTCATTTTTACCCTTCACTGATTTCCTGACCTTAGTGGTTAGTGTTTATTTGAATTCTTTCTCAACATCTTAGTAGCTGTGTGACATTAGGCACATTGCTCAACCTTCTCACACCCCAGTCTTTCTCATCTCTAAAATAAGAATAATGACAGTTTCTAGTTCACAGATGTGTGGTGAATGGCAAATGAGATAATATATATGAAGTATTGTTTGAGGCATCATAAGTGCTCAATAAATATTAGCCATTGTTATTAGCTCTGAGTCACAGCTCTGTCCTCATACACAGCTAGAGAAGGTTACGGTGTGACCTAATGGGCTTTCTCATTGGAAAAAAACTCTACCTTACAGAATGTAGCATATAATTCAAGCACCCAAAAATGTCTGTAGCCACAACACTTACCTACCCTCCTGCCAGTCTTATGGGTTCCTATTTTGCATGCAGCTCTAACAATTGTGTTTATCTGATATATTAGGCCACAGCAAATTAGATGTCCAAATTAGGAAGGAAAAGAATCCTGGAAGAAAAACACCTGGCAGACAAGAGCATTTGCAGCCTGAGATTAGGGGACGAGAAAGTAAACAATTGCTATCACAGAGTAAAGTCTATGCACACCATCATGACTCCAAGTCATTAAAACAATTTTAATTACATTGAGCACACTGCTCAAGGCAGTGGCCAAAAGTTAAACAACTTCCATCAAACACTGGGAGCTGTTTATAGGCACAGGATTGTCAGTGTTCTGATCATTTTCCTTAAGGGCAAATGGCACTGACTACTGTTTAAGCCACTGGCTGGAGGTGTTGCCCTCCTGTCTATCCTGACCTGGCCTCTCTGGAACCATACAATACGTAGGAGGACTCTGTAGAATGGCTCTGGTCTCCCAAGAAGGAGGTGGGCATAAGGCAAAAGAATAGCAAGCCACCTCACCATGCTTCCTGTGTGGAAAAAAAAAAAAAAAAAAGCTTTCTTATAGAAGACTGATTTTATTTGTGGGTTAAAAATTTTGAGATGGGTGGGTGTCCCCATCCCTCAACTGGGACCATGCCAATCTACTAGAGGTGGTCTCTACAGGGTCTATCTCCCCTATGTTGGGTACTTCAGCTAAAGTCATCTGCATTGGGTCCTGAGAGCCTCTCACTTCCCTGGCATTTGGGACTTTCTAGTGGCTACCCCTAGTTCTCCATCTTCCACTGCTATACAGTTCTGTTCAATTTCCTGACCCCTCTGTACTTATCTCTTATCCCTTCCCATACCAGATCCTTCCACTCATATTTCCCTCCTCTTCCCTGTCCCCTCCTGTGATTATTTTGTTTCCCCTTCTATGTGGGATTGAAGCATCCATCCAGAAATGTTCCTATCTAAAGGAAAGACAGAGACAAAAATAAATGGGATAGAACTTAAAGGAAAGGCCATCCAGATACAGCCCTACCCGTGGATCCATCCCATCTTCAGACACCAAACACTGACATTATTGCTGATGCCAAGAACTGCTTGCTGACAAGAACTTGGTATGGCTGTTCCCTGAGAGGTTCTATCAGCACCTGACCAATACAGATGGAGATATGCACAGCCAAATATCTAATTGAGCCCAGGGACCTCAGTGGAAGAGCTAGGGGAATGACTGGAGGAGCTTACGGGGATTGCAATCCCATAGGAAGAAGAATATGAAGTAACTAGACTACCCAGAGCTCCCAAGGACAAAAATACCAACCAAAGAGTATACATGGAGAGATCCATGGCTCCAGATACCTATGTAGCAAAGGATGGCCTTGTCTGACATCAATGGGATGGGAGGCCCTTGGTCCTGTGGAGGCTTGATGCCCCCAGCATAGGGGGATGCTAGAAGAGTGAGGTGGGAGTGGGTGAGTGGGTGGAGGAGCACCCTCATAGAGGCAAAGGGGAGGAGGGAGAGGGAGGATGGGATGGGGTGTTTGTGGGGGAGTAACCAGGAAGGGAGATATTATTGGAGGTATTATTGGAAATGTAAAGAAATAAAATGATTAATAAAAAAAATAAGATTCATTTCAAATTCCTTCCAGGCATCAACACTGGGAATATAATTTCAAATCTAGCTCCTTTTCCAACACTGAATATAATAGACCCTGGCATTAGGACGCAGGTTGACTGGAATAAGGTTCAAATATTGTCTCAGCCACGTCGATAGGACATTGAAATACTTCTGTGCATCACTTTCTAACACTAGATTATGAATTCTAATGTCTCACTTCCAGGGCCATCAAGAACAAATGAGAGAGTGGGTGCCAAGCACAGTCCAGAGATAGAAGAAGGATTGAAGATGTCATTGCAAGTCCTGCGTCATTACAATGGCATGGGGGATTATTTTTAATGTCCACTCAAAGATAAAATGTCTCGCTTCTTAGGATCTAGTATGGTTTGAACATGAAGTGCTCTATGGGTTCATGTATGTCGTAGGGAGCTACTTGGTGGTGTGTTTTTTGTGTTTGGAGAAAGTAAGTAGATCCTGAAAACTCTGACCTTACCAAGAACATAAAATCTCTTGTCACATTCTAAACATGGTGGTATTATTGAGAATTGACAAAAAGCAGGAGGTGGGACATAATAAAATAAGAGGATACTTAAGCCCCCTTTCCCTTTCTTCCTCTCTCTTTCCATCTTCCCTCTGACTTCCCCACACTTCCCTCAATGCATAGTCCATGGCAGCTATGAGGTGAGCCCCACAGGTTCTGTCCCCAAGATGTTGTATCTCACCAGAAGCGCAAAAGCACTGCACATCAATGAAGCTTCTACAATCCTGAGACAAATATTCCTCTTCCAAGTGGTTATCTCAGGTGTCTGTAATAGTGACTAATTTTTTTTAATTATCTAGTATTGGCTCCATAATTGTTTTGGCCTAAGACAAGTGTTAGGGAGAATTTCCTGTTTTGTCCTTTGCCATACAAGAGCATGGCGAATATTTTTCAGACTTCCTGAACTCCAGTTTCCCTCACCTACACTTGGGAACATCGGGACTTACCTGGGGAAATTACTAGAAAAACATAAGTATAAACATATTTAAAGAACATGACTCACTGAGCCAGATAGCTAATGCCTGAAATACACTAAATTGAGCCTGAGTCTTTCCATACGTTATCCTTACTAATCTTAAGGAAGTCACTGTACAGTAGGAGGGATATGGGTTATGATGCCCTTTCAAAGGAGGAAAAAGGAAGCTTGGGTTCAGTGTCAAATTTTTGACATGGGGTCAGTATTGGAATTCAGACTTCCACTCACAAGACCTGCATTTTGCTATTCTAGTATATTTTTTAAATACATGTGTAGTGAGTGAACATTCATATGTCCCCATTTGCATGTATGGAGCACATGTATGGTGTGGTACATGTGCACATGTGAGTGCTTGCATGTAGAGTTTCAAGGTTAATGCGAGAAACCTTCCTCATGACTCCTCACGCTTACTCTTTGAGGCAACACCTCTCAACTGGATTCAGAGCTCACCAGTAATGGCTAATCTGGGTCTGCCCTGCCACTGTCTTTGAAGAGTTAGAATTACAGGTAGAAAGCTATTCCTGTCTAGCATTTCCACATATCCTGGGATCCCAAAGTACAGTTCTTGTGTTTGCATGTCTATGCTTTGGATCTGAGCAATCTGTTCATCTCCATTCCAGTGTTTTTATTAGTAGCAAAACCATTTCTAGTGAAATGCTAAGAGAGAAAGAAAGGTGGACTTATGGTCTTCATACTGTCCCAGCACTAAGAGAATATTTGTAATGATGGTTTTGGTAACACACCATGAAGTGGCTGGAATATAATGGTAAAGTTCTGTCTCATATAACAGCAAACATAAAAAAAGTAGGAAGGATCATGTCTCACATTCATCTGCAAAAGACTTGGTTCTTTTATGCCTGTCCCTACATGCACTGATCTCATCCTTAGGTCTGTTGTGTGACAGTCATCAAGTGACTATCAATGGCAACTGAAGCTACAGGCTTGCTTGATTTTGCTCAGCACAATGCACAGAGAAAACTCTTCCTTATATCTGAAGTCTAAGAGTTCCTTTTATCTGTTATGTCTATTCCTACCACTGACCTACGCTTAGACAAATCAGATGAAACACAAAGATGTTTGAATTCTCTCTCTTTCTCTCTCCCTCTCTCTCTCTCTCTCTCTCTCTCTCTCTCTCTCTCTCTCTCTCTCTCTCTCTCTCTCTCATGTGTGGCATGTCTGCATGTGTGTATATATATTTTATATGAGTTATGAGTTATGATGTATGCATGTGTATTCATGACCATATGTGGGTACAATCACCCACACATGTATATGCTGAAACCACAGGTCAACATCAGGTACTTTCCTCTATTGCACTCCATATTATATTTTTAGACAGAGTCTCTCATTAAACCTAGAGTTCACCAGTTTGGCTAATCTAGTTGGATATTAATGACCTGAGATCTTCCTGTCTCTACCTCCTTAATATTATTGTTATAGACACAGGCTATTGACTTCTACATGGGTGCCAAGGATTCAAAATGAGGTCCTCAGGTTTATGTGCAACTCTTTTATCTACTGAACTATCTCCCCAGACCCCTTTCAGCTTTTCTCTGCATCAGATGAAGAACGATAGGCTCCTACCACAGCAATAAGGTATCTGCTCATCTCAGGGATGGGTGGATGCATAGATAAGTATGTTCTTTACAGAAGAATAGGAGAGATATCATAATGAGTAAAACTGACAACTAAATTAACTAATGGTGCTTCTGTTCTGAGCCTACCTGTGGTTCTCTTAACCAAAGTACTTAGTTTTGGGTGATTATTGGGATAAAAACTGTAGAGAGAGTAGGCAAATGCTTCCCCCCACACACACACACAATTGTCTTTCCTTCTTTTCCTGACTTAAAATCAAACACTGCTACCTTCCAACATTTTATGTGAAATATAAGAAAAGTGATGGGAATTCTTATGAAGCCAAGTTTTATTAAATCAGTTTGGGACATGGGGAGGCTTTTCTACACATCTATATTAATTGTACCATGGTGTATGATTGTGTTCTACTGCTTCAAAGTATCTTAAACACTTTGACCATACTCATGCCCCTATTACTCTTTCTTGTTCATGTTCTCCTCACCTCATCCCAATCCCTAAGGAGCAGAGATAGTGATGACAAGAAGAAAAGGAATAAAATTTGATAGAGAAGAGATATATGAAATAAAATCGAGAACATAGTAGGATGAATTGAAATACATAATATTAGAAATTACAATGTTTTGAACCACTCTGAGACCACTCAAGAATGTGCCTATTGGTGACTAGCTGATGAATAGGATGGAATTGGGGTTATACACCTGATACAAGATGTGTTTTGTTGATATATATATACATATATGTATATATATATGTATATATATATCAACATACACACACATATGATTTGAAATATGTGTGGGTGCATATGTTTGTGCTGTTTTCCATTTGTGCGCATGTGTATGTGCATGTGAGCACATGTGTATGCATTTAGAGGTTCCAGGATGATGTTAGAAATCTTCCTTAAGTGGTCCTCCACAATATTCTTTGAAGCATGATATCTCAGCCAAACTAAGAGCTTGCCACCATGGCTGGTCTCACCTGGCAGCTTGCTCTGAAGATCCTCTCTCTATCTGTTGAGTCTGAACTTGCAGACACTTATGTGGCATCTAGGTATCTAGACTGTGGTCATGCTTACTCAGCAAACAGGTAACCACTGACCCATCTCCCCAGCTCAATTTTTAAAATGTATATGTGTATGTGTGTGGGAAAGAAGGGAGTGTACACATGTCTATGGGAACACACCCCTGCTCTCACACACGTGGAAAACAGAGGTCAATATTGCTTGTTTCTTTTGTTGTTTTCTACTTTGTTTATGAGACAGGATCTCATCCTGAACCAGGAGCTGTTTACCTAGACTGGCTGGCCAGTGATCTACTGGGATCAACCTGTCTCTGTCCCTCTGTGTTGGGGTTCGAGACACACACTACTGCATCAAGTCTTGATATGAGTGTTGGGATCTGACCTCAGGTCCTTCTGCTTACACAGTTGACATTTTGCCCACGTAGTCTTCTCCCCAGAAACTCATATATCTTTAAAGGGGAATTTTCTAAGAACATAATGAAGTAGTGGTTTTTTTTTCAAATGATCATCTTGCAAATTGTCTACTCTCCAGGTTTTAGTTTTACTTCCTGGTATGGGGGTGATAAAAGCTGCCCTTCTGAGTAGTCCATGCATATTGTAAAAAATTACTTCATCCATGGACTCAGAGGATCAGCTCTGTGTCTAGAAAGGCGCCAGACATTAGCAAAAGTTTCACCTGACTGGGTCCCATCATGTGATAGTGAGACAGTTGTTAAACTGGGAGGCATCCTTTCAAAGGGATCCATGGAGCTCTTCTAAGCCCAGGATTTTCAAGTGAGGGTACATGGTATGCTTTTCCTTTCCACTGCTGAGAGCACACTCATCCTAATGAGAAGATGGGACACACCTTGAACATTACACAACTATATGCAACTGCAGAGGCCTTTGCCTTCTCTTCTCTGTGCTTTGCTATCTCCAGTGTTGTAATATCACCACTATCTCAAGCAGATATGATAGAGTTGTCTGCTGGCTATAGAATTTGTCCAACATTAGCAAGGACTGGAGCTACCCATAAGCATATAGCACTTTTGTCATCTTTTCCTGATAGTGGCTTTGATAAGATTTAAAATAGCCTCAACTTTAACTTCCATAATACTGTGTGTGCATGTGGCATGTGTTAGAACCAGGGACTTTAAATATCAAAGGTGATCATCTTCTGTAAATGCCTAAGCCTCACCACACTTTCTGACTTCATTGACTTGACATTTGCTTCTCTCTTTTGTAAAAAAAAAAAAAAGTAATGTCTTTTTCAACATAGTCCCCAATCCAGTGACGTAAAGAGAGTCAACTTTGGGGAGATTCTCAGGGAAGTCCCTCCAGGAGCCTGAGGGCATGTCTCCTTCAACAGAAAAAAGAACCCTTAGCAAATGGGCCTTTACAAATTGCTTTATGAAAATCTGAGTGATTCTGCCTAAGCTTTCGTTAGTTAAAAGTTGTGGCTCCCTGCTGGTTGTTCTTCCAAACTGCCATCAGGAAGCTGAGCCAAAAATAAAGAACCATTCCTAAAGCCATCAGTCAAGACATGAAGTTTTGGAAATTTTCCAGTGAATGAACCACCTGGTTTTCAAAAAAACTAATTTAATCAAAATAATTTAGATTTAAGAAAAGAGACTGGAAAGGTAGCCCAGTCTGCAAAGTGCTTGCCTCACAAGCAGGAGGACCCAGACTTGATACAGGGAATCCATGCTATTAAAAAAAAAAGATGAGAAGAGTAGTGTAGAGGTGTGACGGACTTCCTTGGGGCTTGGAGGATATATAGCCAAACTGAACCAGTAAGTTCCAGACCATCGAGGATAACTTCTGAGGACAAACAGCACATAAGGCCAGCCTCTGGCCTCCATAGTCACATATATGCTTGTACACACATGCACACACACACACACACACACACACACACACACACACACACACACACACACTTAGCTGACTCTCCCAGGCTGACAGTTCAAGGTTATGCGATAGCTGACCATTTCAGCTGTGCAGAATTTCCTACACTACACAAGGATTCTTTATCCCAGACAATCAAAAAGTGAGTGTACACTGACCCTTCTGTGCCTTTCACCTCTCCTGACCTTTTTCTCTCTATTAGGTAGTCTGATGTACATCCGTTGTCCTCTCTGAACATTTCCTGAACTAAATTCAAGTTATTCTTTTTCTATATCTTCTTAAATCCTCCCCTAAGAATTCCCACTGTACACAGCATACTTCGCTGTCTTCTTGCCTTCATCTTTCAAGTATTACCATATTATACGTAAATCTGAGCATATGTTATATGCTTTGTGGAGACGTTCAGTCCTCAGCCCTGCTGTGTATTTTTCTACATAACTGGTATTTACAGTGCTTTACACATGGCTGATGTCTGTTATGTTGGTTAATGTGAATCTTTAGGGGTTCAAGTTAAGTCCTTTCATCTTAATCCAAAGACAAAGTGATAGACTGTTGTGGGAACATTGTAAATACTCCCATCATCTCTTTGGTCCAGATGCCTGGAACAGATTTCCAGATGGGCCACTTAATAGACAGTGGGTGTCTTGAATAAATCAGCTCATCTCCTAAAGCTTCTGTTTTGTCTATCTACAGAATTGAAAGAAAAATAATGACTTTCCTTTTCATTGCATATGATTATGATGATAGCCAAGTGTTATGTCTTAGAAGGTGTTTTATGTACTAGTTAGCACCTTAAGAATATGAATGTTTGGGGCTTTACTTGGTAAAGTGCTTGTGCAAACATGAGGACCTGAACCATTTGTTCAGTCTCCAGGACAAAGTGGGTAGGGAAGAAAGCAATGTAGTGGCATAAGCTTATTCCAGAGCTGGAGCGGCAGAAACAGGGGCTTATTTGTCAGCTACTCTAGTCAACGTGACAACTTCCAAGGCAGTGGAAGACCCTGCTTCAAAAGCAATGTGGATGGTATGTGAGAAATGATGCTCAAGGTTGCTCTCTGGTCTCTATATGTACACATACACATATGAACCCACAGGCACACACACACACACACACACACACACACACACACACACACACACAC
>JADRCD010223675.1:0-21270 GCA_019843815.1 Montemys delectorum
GCTCTGTGTCCAGATGATGGCATAAATGTGATATCCGCATAAGCAAAGGAGTGCCCAGAGACACTTGGCTACCCATTCTCAACTCTGTGCACTCCCACTGGTGATCAAACCCAAGGTCTCCAGGGTGCTAGGCAAGCGCTCCATACTGAGTTGCAGCCTGGCCTGTCATGTGTGATCTGTGCAGGTGAACATGTATGTGCATGTAGGTGTGGAAGCCAGAGGACAACCTTGTGTGTCATTCCTTGGGCACCATCCAGCTTTCCCTTGAGTTAGGGTCTCTTACTGGCCTAGAGCTCATCCAGTAGGCTGGCCTTGGCTGTCCCCAGAGCACACCTGGATTCCTGACCTTTTCTTGTTTTGCCTTCTGTTATTTTGAGAAAACTAAATTATATTCGTTTGGTCTGCTCCTGGTAACCACTCCTGGCCAGTGGTGGTCAGAGAAAGGGTGTCATTCATGTCCTCTGTTAAGAATGGTGAGAACCTCCTAGGAGCATTTCCTGGTGTTCTTTGGGGGGGGCAGCTGTAAGGGCTCATTGACACTTCCTGTGCTCTTTGGCCTGAGCTCTGCACTGCAGGCTCTGGGCCATGGCTTTGGAACCTCCTGAGGGTGTTGAATAGAAGGTCTTGCCAGCTCTCCCACCTTTGCCTCCACTGCTCTCTGTTTACATGGAGCTCCTCTGCTCTGCTCTGGCTAGCTTCTGCAACTCACCGGGAACTGAGCGTCTGGTCAGCTAGCCCTCAGCTCAGGGACCTTTGGCTCCGCTCTACCCATGGGCCTCCGCTTGAGTCACCCACTCCACTGTGTTGTCCTTTGTCCCCGCCCCCTTCCTCCACAGCCTCCTCAGCCATGTCCTCTCCTCTCGTTTCAGTGGATGAAGGACATGTGGCGCTCGGACCCCTGCTACGCAGACTATGGAGTGGACGGGACCTCCTGCTCCTTTTTTATTTACCTCAGTGAGGTGAGTCTTTCGGAGGACTTGAGCGTCTACACTGAGGCTCTGTTGTAACCGAGCCTGGAGTTGGAGAGGCTGAAAAAGATCAGCGAAAAGACCAGCGACACCTCATTTTCCTCCCGACACTGTCCTATAAAGGAAAAACAAGCCTGGATTCGCTACTTTTGTTTGCTTTAACTTCAAATTTCAGTAAAATACATAGACTGCAGGACTTTCAGTCTTCACCAGTTTTTTTTTTTTAAATTTATTTTGTTTTCTTTTGTCCTTTTAAAAAACCTTTCATTTATTTAGTGTGTGCATGCATGTACAGGGACTATGGCACACAAGTGGAGGACAAAGGACAACTTGTGGGGTTCTCTCCTTCCCGGTGTGGCTCCCAGGCACATTTGGGTCATCAAGCTTGGTGACAGTCACCTTTACCCAAAGCCATCTTGCCAGCCCTTCCCTTGGGAACAAATCATGGGATATCGTCAGATCCACCAACTAGTGGGCCCAGACCGAGAAAACAGGCCGGCTTGTTGCGTAGTCCACAGAGCACTCAGCTTTGGGAGGAAGACGCTGGGCGCACAAGGCTGAAAGCACACTGCCAGAGTCTTTTAAAAGTCTTTCCCAAGTTCTCACAAAGGCATGCTACCGACTAGTTTGGGGTCTAGTTTGGGGATAGTGACCGTCTTAAATGAGCCTGAAGTTAGGACTCGCTGTTTTGATTTGCGTTTCTTTAGTGATGAGCCGTATTAGGCCACTTCCCCCTGGCTGTCGGCTGCCACCCGTGCTCTAATGGACTAGGTTACCTCCTGTCACCTTCCTGATTTCTTTTTCTCTCTGGTTTTACTTTTCACTTGTTTGCATACATTTACAATGAAGATCTTTTAAAGGCCACATAGCACTCAACAGACCCCACGGGTCCCTGGCTCAGATGAGTTCTAGCTCCCCTTTGGAAAGAGTGCTTGTCTAGCATACACAAGACCCATAGAGTTTTCATCCCCAGCACTGCCTAAGCTGGGCATAGTGGCACACCCTTATAGCCCTGATAGCTGGGGAGGAATGTCAGAAGATCAGGCTATCCTTGGCTACATAAGTTGGAGGAAAGCCTGACACCACCATTTCTTTCACGATTCGGCCCCATTGTAACAGCCCCTTAGTGATGCCCTGTAGAATATCTCCATTTTTTTAGGCTGAATTAAATGTTCTTGCCATGGTTTTCCTTGGGCAGTCTGGGATCCTCTCTTTTCTGTACATAAACTGACTAGCATGTCTTATTGAGATGACTAAGCCCCCACCCCCTGTCACCAAAACTATAAGGCATGTGTCCCCTCTCCTATGTCCACATTCTTTCTGTGCCGTAGCTAGGGTTGATTGTCAAGTTGACACAACCTGGAATCCTGATAAAGCTCTGGAAGTGTCTGTAAGGGAGTTCATAGGTTGGGTAAATTGAGGTGGGAAGACACCCTCGAACTGCGATGCAGTGTGTCCTGGTTGGTGCTCCTGCCTCAATGGCCTGCCCCCTCAAACACCGAACCCAAGTAAACTCTGGGTCTTCAGTAAGTTGCTTTTGTAAGGCGTTTTGTTACAAAGGAAAGTAGCTAACACACCCTCTTTCTCCGTTATCTCACAGTCAGCCCCCAAGCCCCTCAGCTCTGGGCTTTGATCCCAAGGCCCTCCCACCGAGGCACCTACATACTTGTCCTTTGGCAAGTTTGTTCCCTGGAAATGAGGGGAATCCCAGCACTGATGGCAATAAGATGCCCTCTAGAAATCAGAAGCACAGGCTAGCCTGCGTGCTCCTCCTCAGCTGCAGAGATGCTGAGTTTGCAGCATTTGTTTGAGCTTGTGCCTGCTTCCTGACTTCCGCAGCCTTCTCATTTCCTTCTGCAAGGAGAGGCAGGCCGTGGGTGACCTTCACCCCAGTGAGAACTCAATTAGAAGTTATCTCTCCTGCCCTGAGGGAAAGACTCTTCATCCAGTTTAATTTGACAAAGTTTCCTTTGCAAATCCCTTCCCTGGCCTGGAAGAAGCCAGAGTCCAGCCATGGATCCTGATTGAAGAACCACAGCTCCTTTGTGGATTTGGGAGGGCTAAGGAGATGAAGGATGTCACATTCTGCCTGGGTTTCCCAGCCTTCTCTCCAGCTCCTGGACCAACGCTGGGAAGATGTGGAGAAGTAATGGTGGATTGAAGGGTGCGGACATGGGTTATGATAGGATCATTTCCTTTAAAACTGCTGCCCTGACCACACCCTCAGTGGAGGAAGGGTAGAGATTCAAGAGAGAGAAAAGTAGGGGTCTAAGGAGAAGAGTCCACGGGCAGCACCAGTGCACTGGTCTATGTAGAGACCATGGTTTCATAGACCGGGAATTATTCTCTTCCTGAGGCGCAGTTACCCTTCAGTAGCCTTGGCATAAGACCAGTTTCTTGCTTCTTCTCATTAGCAGATTCAGTTCAGTGAGTGCTTACTGGCCTCTCTTTTAGTCACTGGGTTGTCAGCATCTACTGAGAGCTCATTTTCTTGCCACTGTGCTGAGCATTCTGTATCTTAAGAGTTTAATGGGAAAAAGAAGAAAAGAGAGAGAGATTCAGATGGGAGAAGAAGAAAGGACAGGTATAATTAGCCACAAAACAGGAGAGAGAGATGGCTCCTCTTGCGCATCTGGGAACCTTGTGGTAGTTAACACTGGCCATCAGCTTGACAGGGCCTACAGTCACCTAGAAGACAAGCCCATGGACACACACATGGGCTAAAGAGGAAAGGTCTAACTTAAATGTGGTCCCATGGGCTGGGTTCCCAAACTGAACAAACAGGGAAGCAGCTGACACCATCATCCATCTCCCTCTGCTTCCTGGATGTTGATGCCCTGTGACCACCTGGCACCTTGCATTCCCAACACGATGCACTGTATCCTCAAACTCTGAGCTAAAATCAACCCTTCTTTCTTTACGTTGCTTTTGGCAGGGTTTGTATTAGAGCAGTTAGCAAAGTAAGTAATATGAGACTGTATGACACTCGGGCTCTAAGAGTGACTGACAAGGGCCTATCGTATCGTCCCAAAGACTCAGTGACAGCTGCAGGAGGCGTGGTCACTCCTGAAAGGTCCCACCCCAGGAACATCGCATTTGCTCTTTTGCCATCTCTTAATCTCTGGGACACAACGTGTTTCCTCAAGTTCTTCTTGTCGTAGTTCTGTTTGTTTTTTAAAAACATCTGCCTCCCATCGGGATGGCATGAGGATGTCCAGGTTCACATCAGAATGTCCTTGGAGAGGGCCTAGTAGACCAAGGATGCTCAGTAAGCATAGTTAAAAAAAAAAAAAACAAAAACAAAAAAAAAAAAACATGGTTATGTGTTTTCACGTTATCCTTAATTTGAGGACATTCTAGATGGGCTTGCTGTTCACTTTTAGAGTTAGAGTTGGGTCACATAAGGTAAGCCTTTGTTTGCTATGACTTCTAGCCATGTAAAAACTGGACTCTTCCTTGATACTTGGTTGCTTGGTTGGTTGCTTGGTTGGTTGGTTGCTTGGTTGGTTGGTCGGTTGGTTGGTCGGTCGTTCGGTCGGTTGGTGTTTTGTTTTGTGCCAGAGTTTGGGGGCTGGGTGTTCAATTGGAGGCCATATGCCTGCCCTTGTGGCCTTACTGTTTAAACAGAGTCTCACTAAGTCTAGAACTCAGCAATTAGGCTAGACTTTCTGGACAGTGAGCCCCAGGGAACCCCCATTTCCACCTCTTCAGTTCTGGGGTTACTGGGTATACAACATCACTTCCAGATTATATATATATATATAATGTGCTGTGTCTTAGAACTCACATCCACATGCTTATGTGGCAAGCACTCTGTCTACTGAGCCATTTCTCTGGCCCCATGACTGCCTTTTTAACTGGTAAGGACTGATATATATGTGCGTGGTGTGTAGCGTGTTGTTTTGATAAGCATGTGCATTGTGGGATGTCTAAGGAAAGCTCAAGAATGCACATTGCGCTATATTCTTGGCATGAGTGTGAAAAACACACCTGCCCTTGACTGCTAGTCTCCATGTGGGTTGTTGCATTTGGGTTAGGAGCTGATACACAGAGGCATTTATGTGAAGTTGAGACCAGTCCCTGAAGACAGTTCCTTACCTTGCAGTATTAAAATCCTAGACAAGGGTCTGGAGAGATGACTTAACATTAAAAATGCTTGCTGTTCTTGTAGAGGACCTGAGTTTGCTTCCCAGCACCCACATCAGGCTAATAACAACAGCCTTTAACTAGCTTCAGGGAATCCCATGCCCTCTTCCGGCCTCTGTGGGCACCTGCATGTAGATGCTCCCTCTCCCTCTTCCCTCTTCCCTCTTCCCTCTCCCTCTCCCTCTCCCTCTCCCTCTCCCTGTCTCTCTCTCTCTCTCTCTCTCTCTCTCTCTCTCTCTCTCTGTCTCACACACACACACACACACACACACACACACACACACACACACACACACACAATGCTGTGTGGTACAGCTATGTGGGCCTTTTTGTTAGTCTGGGTTTTTTATTGTTTTGTTTTTCTCCTTTCCTTTCTTGCTGTCTTATAACGTTCCTATTTTGTTGATCTCTGAGATCTGCTTCCTTTCATATCACACACCAGGCAAAATGAGAATGCCACCTTAGTTTGACCTGCTCTGTAAACTCAATCATTAGGTATGTGGGTGCTGTTGTTGCATTTCTAGTTTTTATGGAAAGAGCTGAGCTTGTCTCTGGGTTTGGCGTTAGACAAGAGACAGACACCAGGAAGACCTAAAGTAGGTGTCACTTGAGGGATGGACTGGAACCTTCAGATTCAGGACGGGCCCCTCACTTCATTTCCCTCCACTGTTGTCTTAGACAGCCCGCTCACAGTGAGTAACAGAGCTGTGGCAGCTGCCCTAACCAACCCGCCCATTTAAAGCAACTGGCAGTTCCGTGTGTTTGCACTGTATCCTGATCCTGTCTGGCCTATTCCCACCCTCCCACTCCCTCCACACACCCCTAACCCTTGTCCTTTACCCACCCTTCTACTTCAGTGTCCTCTCCTTTTTTTTTTTTTTGTTTTTTGTTTTGTTTTGTTTTGTTTTCTTTAGTAATCCATGGAGTCTAATTAGTTCTGCTGGCTGGAACGTTGACTGGCTTGACCCTGTGTAAGTCTTGTCCAGGTAACCATAGCTACAGTGGATCCTGAGTGTGATGGCCATCCCATGTCCAAAAGACAGTTTGCCATGGCTCTCTCCCCATCCTCTGCCTCCTGTGTGCACTCCTCCTGGTCCCATCCCTGATGTTCCCGGAGGCTGGTGAGGGAGGGATGTGTATAGATGGCCATTTAGGGCTGAGCACTCCAAAGACAGCCCTCAGCACTTCCCAGGTCCAGAGTCTCCACATGCCAGGCCCTGCCGAAAGGAGCTTCCCGACCGTGGATGAGATTCGTATAAATGTAACTCTACAGGAGGCAGTTTGACATGTCCGTCTAGCAAGACAATAAAAGTAGTTTCCTCTCCACCGGTGACCTCCTTGGCCATTCACCGCCTCGGATCTCCAAATCCTTTTTAACCGAATCCCCCAAAGTACAGCCTTCTCTATGTGAGCTATAGCCGCTCTCGGCTGTTTGTCATGTGATGTGCCTGACACCGCACTGGCGACAGCAGCGTAGTGACAACAGTCAGGGGCTCCCTTCTTTAGGGATGGGGTTTGCAAGATGGCCAGAACATTCCTGGAGTTGTTAGGGTCAAGCCTGGGCCACGGCATCCCTAGCAAGCTAGGCTTAGTCACCGTCCCCAATATGCCAGTGAGAGACAAACAATCATGAAAGCCAAGAAAGCTTAGCCAAAGTGACCATCTTGGAGAGAGGAGCCAATAAAGAGGGCCAGTGACCCCCACCCTGAGTCTATCTTCAGGGTCCTGCCATGAGGTTTAGCTTGAAATGGAGGGCAAAAACTGTTCATAGCTAAGCAGTCCTGGTCAATGTATAGCTCTGCCCACCATCATTTCCTCAGCTCCCCCACGGCTGGCACCATGCATGGGGACAGCTTTTCCTCGGGCTTCATGGTCCCTGTAATCAGAGGGTGGCGAGAGGGGCACACGTACATTTGTCTTTGTAGTATCTTCCATCCCCTCCAGGGCAGTTACAGGAAGAGTGAAGCATTACTTACGCAGATGCCCAACCACATGTCAACCGCTGGCCATGGCCAAAGGGGATAGAGAGCCAGGCCATCGGCACCTGCACCACGAGGGTTGGGTCTCCTGGCTTCTGAGTTCCACACTTAGTGCCCCCTCAGCCCTTCATTTTGAAGGGATACAAACTCAGCTAAGTAGCCAACAGCCACTGGCTCTGCGTTCTCTCTGTGCCGAAACCCACTCATGTTAGGAATGCAACCCTAATTAGCTGATTTCAGTTGATGATCTCCTTTGCTTAATTTCCACTACTCCCTAATTTTGACGCCTGCCATCCAAACAAGAGAAATCCCACCTGGCTCCCATGAGATCCTAGCTAATGAAAGCCCCATGATTCAGCTCATCGGGAAGCCTCATACTTCATCACCAGGCAGGCCGCTTTGTCCATCAGTTTCTTTGAGCTCTGTGGCTATTCCCATTATAGAGACAAGGCCGTACAGAAGAATTGCTGCAGCTGTCCTTGTTTCAGCCATATTAATTCAATTTAGCCGTCCACACCTTTTATGGCTACTGTCCCTTATAAAACTTGGAACAAGTTTCTTTGTCCCCATGTACAGTACATTGATGGATGATGTTCATGTATTTGACACCTATGTTATCTTGTTCTTTTTATATCATCGTTTCTACATCTAGCAAGCAACATCTTTTTCTAGATCTCTTGACTCACTGGTACTATGGTTTTTCTGTGTGTGTATGTGTGTGTGTGTGTGTGTGTGTGTGTGTGTGTGTGTGTGTGTGTGAGTCAGAGGCACCTACAGAGGCAGAAGCCAACCTCTACGTAGTTCTTCAGATACTGTCTGCTTTGTCATCATTTGCTTGCTTGATTTTTGTTTCTCCATTCCTGTATATGGCCACCCGTGTATGGGCACACATGTATACATTTGTATGTGGAGGACCAAAGGTGAAGCCAGGCATCTCCTTGGATCTTTCTGTTTTATTGAAGTAAGATCTCTCACCGAAGCCTGAAGTAGCTGATTCTAGCTAGGCTGCCTAGCTAACTTGCCCTGAGGATCTCCTGTCTCTACCTCCCAAGTATTGCGATTATAAGTGACTGTCATGCCTTCCTGGCTTTTATAGGGGTGCAGGGTTAAACTGGTCATGTAAGCCTTTTGCTCACTGAGCTGTCTCCTGAGCCCTCTACATATACGTCTTCTTTCTTGAAACAGATTCCCTTCCCTCACTGGCCTGGAGCTTACCAACTACTCTAAGCTGGCCGGCCCATGAGGCCCAGGCATCTATCTGCCTGTCTCTCTACCTCCCTAGCCTCGGGATTACAAGTGCACACCACCATACCCAGCCTAGGGATAGAAATCAGATCCTCATGCTTGACTGGCAAGCATTCTACCAACTGTGCTATCTCCCCAGCCTTTGGTTGATAGGATTTTTTTTTTGAACCATTTCTGTAGCTACTGCAGGTATATTTAGTATGAGATGATCAAATTGCCCAGTGATTTATTGCTAGATCTTAAGATGTTTACAAACTACTACTCCAAATGCCAGTCTGGACAGGTGTGTGTGCGCATGCTTGTGTGTATGTGTGTGTGACCTTCCTAATGGAACAAAAGACGCAATTTCATGTCTTGCTCATCAGTCTGTTCCTTCTGTTTCATGAACAATGGACATAAAGGTCCCTGCCTTTCGGTTTTCCCTTGGCAATATGTAAAACCAATATTGGTTGAGCATGCTATTAACCTTGAGTTTAAATTCAGCGTACTTAATCCCTTGATTACTGCCAAGATTAATGCCCAACAGGAAAGGTTGGAAGCTTAAATGCTTGTGAATGCAAGCATGAAATGAAATCCTAATAACCCGCACAATGATCGGGATTTATAGCCTGTGTGGGCTGTGAAAGATAACTTGGAAATGGTGTTACAGAGACTAATCTGTCAGAATGGGCAGTCTTCGAGAATTGACTGTTCAGGCTGCCAGAGAAAAACCGAACAACAGCAAAACTGACACGTGGGAACAGGTCAAGGCGTGCTTTAAATGTCCCTCCAGGCTGTCGCCTGAGTAGACCGAAATGTGCCTCGAAGGTGTTCAGCTGCATGAAGTCAGAAATTCTCTTTCCGTAAGATCAGATTTCCAGGCACTCAAGGCAGTTGGCTGAGATTTATGGCTGAGATCTTTCCAGTTTTCTACACCCAGGCTTCATCTCTAGCTTTTCATCTCCGTACGTTCATTGTTCTTGCTAGCTGGGTGTTAAGATGCCCTTTGCAAAAGGGTTTTTCAAGCCATCCCGACTTGGGAGAGCTGGTTGATGTCTCTGCCACTTTCCCACCACTCTCCTCCCATAATTAGTCTTAATGACATTTCTTTCTTAATGACATTTATAGTGAACATCTTTTCTTGATCTCCACCGTGCAAAACTCACAGGGAAAGAGCAAGAGCTGCCAAATCCTACTGTGTCTGTCCTCCTTGGAACATGTGGTTGGCAAGGCTCCAGTACAGTAAACTCCTTAACTGGTCTATTTTTAATCTGTGTGTGTGTGTGTGTGTGTGTGTGTGTGTGTGTGTGTGTGGTGTGTGTCCATGTTTAAGCGAGTGCATGCTTGTGCATGTGGTGTGTGTGTATGTATATGGTCAAGCACATGCATGTGTGCATGTGTTCATGCATGTGTGCATGCTTGTGCATGTGTGAGTGTGGTGTGTGTGTGTGTGTGAATGTGGACATTAGTGTGCTGCAGAGCATGCGTGGCAGTTAGAGGTTAGCTTCAGGTGTCAGTTCTCACCTCCCAATTTGATAATAGAGTCTCTGTCGCTTTTCTGCTGTGTATAGCAAAGTTCACTGGCCCTCAGACTCTGAGAATATTCTGGTCGCTGCATCCCCTTGCTGTAGAAGTCTCAGATTACAAGCATGAGACCTTCACACTTGTTCTTTACCCACTGAGCCATCTTCCAGCTGAACTCTACATACTTTTCAGTGTTTGTGTTATGTGATCAAAGTACATTTCACATTTTTTTAGAATGGTCTCATAGCCAGGCTAGCCTCAACTTCAGCTTCTGTATGTAGCTGAGGATGACCTGGAACGTCCCAAGTGCTGGGATTGCAGATGTGCACTCTTACATCCAGTTTTGGCGGCGCTGGGGATGGAACCCAGGGCTCCCTGAATCCTAGGCCAACACCCTGTTAACTGATTAGCCCCTGCTCCCCCTGCCATTTCTGTGTCCCAGTGATGAGTTGCCATGCTAATACTGAGCCACCAGCCAGGCTCTGTCTGCCTGGTTCGTGTGCCAGTGAGTTTAACAAGACTTCTCACGTGGAGACCTGAGGGACAGTGGGAAAAGCAAAACCAGAAACTTCCTTAACCTTGCTCACTCTCAGTGTGTCCAGCTCTGACTTCTGGTGACTCTCTCTCGCTGGGGCACTGGGTCCTGGCCCTCTGTTGGTTGTCCCCCATGGAGTCTGATTAGAGTGAGGCTGTGGATCTTTTTTGTATCATGGATGGATGATGTTTCACACTTTTCCCAGGAGGCTTATACTACTAGGTTGTGTGTTTGCTGACCCCCTCCTTCACACCCTGCCCCTTCACACCCTCTCTCTTCCCGCTTTCCTTTCCTTTCTATCTTAAGCCGGGGCCTCAGGAAAGCTAAGCCAGCATCCTGATGCCTAGATAGGCTTCTTTATCTATAAGGTGTTAGGTCACAACCCAGGACAAATGGCTGAGATGCCTACTGACATATTAAAGTGGACGCTGGCCTCCCGTGTCTCCCAACATCCCCCAGTCCGTACCAGTTCAGGGCCCTTCTACGTCTAACCTTTCCCAGCCCAGGGCCTGGGCTGGGCTTGCCCTTCTCCCAGCTGCTCTTCCATGTATAACCCAGCCAGCCGCTTTGGCTTCACCAGTCTTTGTCCCCTTTTTGCCTTTTGGTCTCTTGGTCTCTAGTCTCCTGGCTCTCTCCTCTCCCCTCCCTTCTCCACAACGTAGCCCGGCTCAGTCTGTTGGTCATCCACTCTGGACCCTCGAAGATTTCTTTGCCTCTGGCTGTGTTTTCCCAAATATCTACAATGCACCTTCTCCTCCAACCATAACTAGGAGCAGTAATGCCCTTTCTATTTCTTTTTTTCATTCACAGGAATGTCCACTGCTGTAGATTATTTTCATTTCCTATCAGTCACCCAACGAGTTCCTATGGAAGACCTCGAAATGTTTTTATGATATTTATCACTTACTTACTTACTTTTATGTCTGGGAGCCTGGGTATAACATTAGCATAACATGTGATGGTCAAGGGACAGTCTCAGGCAGGGGTCACTGCTCTCCTCCTACCCGTGGGACCTGGGGACTGAGCTTTAGCCCCAAACCTCCTTTTCTACTGGACCAGTGAGGACACTGGCCCCAGAGAAACTTTCGTTTCCCGGGTGGCTTCCACAGTTATCTAACATTTTTTTAATATTTAAAAGAGGATTGATTTTGGTTTTGGTTTTGGTTTGGTTTGTTTTCTTTTTGGATGGCTAACATTCTTTTTTTTTTCTTCTTGTTATTATTAAGAAGTCTTTCGTTGAAATACATGTGGTATGTTTGATCCACACTCATTATTTTCTGGCTGATCATCATTTTATCACTGTTATAGTAACCAGGACTGTTTTGTTAAAATATAAATATTTATATATATATATATATATATATATATATATATATATATATATATATCTGACTGATGCATACATTTATTGAATGAATGACTCTGTTCATAGTTTGTTTTGAGTACTAGGGTGTACATACCCTTTTATTGACATTGGTATTATTGACATTGGCAATTTCTCCCCAGCTATCGCCTTCTCTTATCAATCCTGCTAAGACTTTGAGATTGAGACACAAAGCAGGGGACGCTTGAGCTTACTCACAGTAGTTCCATCCAGTATTATTTTGTGAGGGAGAATGAAGAGTCAGATTAGAATGGAAGAGTCAATTACAACACTATGCCCTTGGTCAGGGAAGACGATAACCAGGCAGTCCCGTGCTAGACAACAAAGAACAGTGGTGTGCTTGGTCTCTGGAACGTGGCGGCTTCCCACCTCTGGCTATTCACATGGATTCAGGCTGGGTGAAGCCAGTTTTGAGTGCACTGACCATCTAAGGAGAAGTTTTGGAGGAGGCATGTGAGTGTGTCTATATTAGTTGTGTGATCGTCTGCCAAGGAATTCATTTGCCTTCTCTCCTGGGTGGTGGAAAGTGACTTTTCTCAAGCAGTGTCAACCTGGATGGTAGAGCGTCTGTGTCCTAAGCCTGTTAGAATCCACTCATTCTGAGGCACAGGGAAGACTTGTCACAGCTTCTCTGTGTCATACCCTGAGTGTCAAGCATCATGCCAGCCCCTGGCTTTCTCCTACACATGGGCAGCTGAGTCACATTCTGTGTTTGTAGTGTTCCTGCCTGCCCCAGGAAAGGCCATGATAGGTGCTCTCTAGACCCCATGCTCACTGCCCCATCTGCATCTTGCTTTGAGCATTTTCAGTTACCCATAATCAACAGAGGCCTGATTTTATTCAGTAGAAATTTCTAGAAGCAAACAATTTGCTGAGTGACTTTTTTTTTTTTTTTTTTTTTTTTTTTTTTGGTTTTTAGTGACAGGGTTTCTCTGTGTAGCCCTGGCTGTCCTAGAACTCACTCTGTAGACCAGACTGGCCTCAAACTCAGAAATCTGCCTGCCTCTGCCTCCCAAGTGCTGGAATTAAAGGAGTGCGCCACCACTGCCCAGCCGCTGAGTGACTTTTATTCTACTATATCATAACATCTCCCCCTTATTAATTATTGTTCATCCCTTACTGTGTGTGTCAGTGTCTCTTCTCTGCTCAGACAAAATATCCTACCAAAGCCACATAAGGAGAGAAAGCTAGCTTGGGCTCACAGTTCCAGGGTATAGCCACCATGGAGCGAAAGGCCTGGTGGCAGGGGATAAATGGTGTCATTATGCTATCATTTCAAAAAGTAAAAATGTATTAAATTTTAAAAATTAAACTCTCACCAGAAGAAAGCACACAATAACTATAGGTTGAAGTCTTCTCTGTGGAATGCCTGGGCATAAGAATGCTACCATCCCATAAGAGGGATGAGGAAGATGGATCTGTGGTCCATGTACACACACATGAACACATATATACCTTCATTATAATGTGCAGATTAACAAAAGGGAGAAGACTGAAACACTCTAAGTCCACAACACACAGAGACAGAGAGTTTCTCTTTTCTTAGGCATTTAGTTGCAGGGGCAGAAATTTTGTTTGTTCGTTGTTTAGATTTTTCTAAAACAAGGTTATGCAGCTTGGACTATCCTAGAACTCCCTATGTTGACCAGACTGGCCCAGAACTCACAGAGATCAACCTGCCTCTGCTTCCAGTGCACTGGGATTAAATATGTCCGCTACTATGCCTGGTGGTTGGTTTTGATTGTGTTTGTTACCTGGGGAGGGTAGCGTGAGATCCTGGTGTCAGCTATAGACTAGGATAAAACCAGCCTCATCTACGTTAACAAGAGATGAGATTAAAACTGAGGCTCTGTCCACAGAAAAGAGCATTGGCCCAGAGAGACCAGGCCCTTGAGGATTGTGCGTTGCACCTACCGGCCTCTCCTGTTAGTGTTGACAGCAGGCTCCCGATTCGTCTTTCACCTCCCTCCAGCCCTCTGTGTATCTGCCAGCAGCTTCTTTTTCCTTGAGTGCAAGGACTCTTCCATATTGTGGATCTTGAAAAAAACAGCCTGACCCAGTTAGAACTTTTAGGAACTCATACTGTTTTGATTCACCAGCCTCCTGACAAAGCCAAAAAAACCTATTCGGTTCAAAGAAGTCTAAATCACCAGGAGGTATGTCAAAAATTGTCTTATTTTATGTCTCATCTCTAAAGAGAGCGATGTACGGAGCCCTCTCCACTGAATATCCATTAGTGTTCTGAAGTTCCGGGGCCAGCAAGGGTTCCCTGCTGCCTCTTCATTTTGCAACCTGTGGCTAGTGCACTAAAAAGATTAGTTTGTGTCTAAAGAGTTTGCCTTCCAGTTGAACGTGATCCGAGTGGCGCTACCGCTTTATCAGTCCCTGGATGTGTTACCATGAATTCAGATGGTTTTCAGTTTTGCCTGTACACACCTGTTTATGTACCTGTCTGAGTTGTGTGTGCAGGGCCGGGAGGTGGCATGTTGGGTGTCTTCCTGTCACTCTCCACCTTAGTTTTTGAGACCAGGTTTCTCGCTGAAACTAGAGCTTGCTGATTCAGCTAGACTGGCCAGAATGCCGCCGGTCTGTACCCTCCCAGTGCTTACATTACAGGCATATACTGAGTGTCCCACCGGATACTTAACATGAGCTCTAGGGATCAAACTCAGGACCTCACCCACGAGTAGCCCAAGCTTTTTAGCCACTGAGCTGTCTCCCGGATCCCATTTCCTATTGTTTACTGTGGTAAACTACTGGCTGCCTTTGATGAGTTGTTGCTTCCGAGAGAAGGTTGTATGCCGTAAGATTGGAGAGGTAAAAGAGGATGAGCAGCAGTGGCCTCTTCACTGAGGGCCACATGCAGTGAAAAGCCCCAGCTGGAGATGTGTGGCCGAGGCAGCCATGATGGGAAGTGTCTGGAGGCAGCCATAGGAACCATGGGCTCTGGGAGGGAGCCAGAGAGTAGCTCTTCTGAACACTTCCAGTCAGCACGACCCCTGAGTCGGGGAGTAGGCTCCCCCTGGGGTCAGCTTTATTGATAGGCTGTTAAACTGGTGGGCCAAGCTCATTAAGTGACGCTGGACGCATCAGATAGAAAATGCAGTTACATATCGGGAGGCAGGGTGGTAGAGTTGTCAGCTACAAGCAGTTTCCCCTGAATGCTCATTACGGCGCTTTTATTTAGGAAAATGTTACCCTGTGGAAGGCAGTCTGCTCATTACTTGAGTTATCGCCAGCTCTGGCCTCCCTCCAATCCTGGTAATCCTCTGAGGTTCCAGGAAGAGAAAATAATTTTTTTTGGTTGTTTGTTTTGCCTCCTCTTCCCACAGGGTGATTGGTTTCCATATAATTTAATTATTTCGTCAACTAGTTACCCCATCCTTGAGGTGGAGAACGACCTCAGCCACTCTCCCTCTGTGCGTTAAGGTCTTTATCTCTTATCCCACCATTCCAATGGCACGAGGAGCTGAAATTGCTGCCTAAAAGCTCAGCTGGACCACTCTGTTTTCCATATTTGCAGAGATGTCCTTGGAGGCAGCAAAGGGGTAGCTAGTGATTTAGAGGAAGAAGAACCAAGAAAAATGATCAGCTCACAAAAGGAATTACAGCCTTGAGAGTTCTCTAGTGAAGTCCTGTTTTACATCACCTTGGACTGCCTATGTTTTCATCAGAGTAAGATCTGGACGGTCCATCATGCGGTGGAGGGTGGGAGGGAAGCATCACCCACATGTGGCACACCATGGTGGCATTGGATTTCCTTAGTCCTAGTCTCGCCTCATCTCTCCCCATTATACTCTTCATGGGGAGAGGTTTTTTTTTAATCCTGACAGGTTCCTATATAGGCTTCCTTTATTCAGGGGCTGTGGAGACATCCGTCAGTCAGGCATCTGCTGCTCACACACGAGGATCTGAGCTAGGCTTTCCAGCACAGCTACATAAGCAGCTGACACCAGGGCCTGAACCTGCAACGTTAGAGCAGGGCAGGCAAAACAGATGGCTCCCTAGAGCTTGCTTGCTGCTCAGCTGAATGAATGAGCTGCAGGTTCACTTACAGACCCTGTCTCCAAAAAGAAAGAGGGGGGGGAGGGGGGAGGAGAGAGGAGGAGGAGGAAAGAAAGAACAAAGAGTAATGGAAAAACATCCAACATCACCCTCTGTCATCCACATGCATACACATGCGCACACATCTACATGTACACATGCGCACACAGGGAAGCATAGATATCTCACATAACAAAGACAATTCAAGTGGGTGGGTGAGGATAAAAGTAATTTTTAAAAATGAACTTAGTTGTGTATTTATCTGTAAGGGTTCTTGACATCATGTTCTGTGTGTGTGTGTGTGTGTGTGTGTGCACACGCGCGCGCGTGCGCGTATATGCATGCATGCATGCACGCACTCACACATGCTCATATACACACTTACATGCATGGTTGAAGGTCTAGCAGTCAAGCCCAGGCCCCATCTGAAGCCTTCATATTATAAAAATGCTTCATAGGGATGTTTTATTGAGTCCATTTACTAAAATTTAGTTGGTGCCAAGTGAATCAGTCTGGCTTGAGCAGAAAGCACAGATGTGTGGCGTCTCTGGGACTGGCTGAAGAGTCGTGCTTTGTCAGGCTCCTTTTCTGCTCAGTTTTCCTGAGTCGAGGAGCTGGGTCTGTTGCCTTTCATGGTCATACCGGTGAAGGTCCACAGTACTTTAGGCCATGGGCCTCCGGCAGGTTAGTAGTCTCTCTTTTTATGAGTGAAGGCCTTGTGCTTTCCCCGGGGGGAGAGTTTTCTGAGTGAGCTCGGGCACTCACAAACATCACACGAATCTAATTTTACGCCACAAGAAGAAAAGGGAATCTTGCACTTTTCCTACCATCCCTTAAGCCTTGCTGTCCTGAGCTCAGCTGCTCTCTGACCATTTTCCACAGCAGATGGCTTTATGCAAATATGGCCGGTTATTTTCGGCCATAGTAAATACCACCTTGCATTATGAGTAACTTCTAGATTACTGAAACTGACATGTTTCCTTGAAAACCTACCCAGACCTGGAAGACAGGTTTTCTTGTCTGACTGACCTGCCAACTCAAAAAGCTGTGGTCCCCTGAGTCGGTGACTCCTAAAGGATGCTCCTCTGTAAAATCTTACCTGTCCCCTTAACTGAAGAGCAGTAATTTCTGGTGCCACTTCTTGAGCCATGCTTACCAATGCTGTATGAATTAATAAAGGGATGACCACGCTATCACTGAAATTTTGTAGCTGTTTTACAGAAATAGGGCACATGTCAGTATCATCCAATGGATTTCTTGTTTTTCCTTTCCTAGAATTTTTTTGTCTTAGTTATGCATATATCAAGAGGGGTCAACATATGCATGTGAGATCGACTCCCTTGGAAGCCAGAAGAAGGTGTCAGATCCCCATGGAGCAGGGATTCCATGTAGTTGTAAGCTGCCCATTTGGGTGGTAGGAACTGAGCTGCGCGTTCTTTGAGAGTGTAGCAGTCTCTCTTAACCTCTGAGCCATGCCTGGAGCCCCTTCCTAACAATTACTGACTTCACTAATCTCTGGTAGCTTTTCTTAAAGAAATATCTGCAGGCCCAGTCCTTTTTCTCCTTCCTTTCTTCCTTCCCCTCAACAGTTGTAAGGTGTGCTCAGCCTGAGCTTGTAAGCCACAGACGCTCAAGCGAACAGTGAATGCAAGCTCACACAAAAGTATAGACTTACTGAAAGCAATATGGAGTGTGTGTGTGTGTGTGTGTGTGTGCGTGTGTGTGTGAACTTTAGTTGCCTCAGTGTTAGAAGGTTGGACACAGCTTGTGTGCAGACAGACCCTTCTGTGGAAGAACTCTCAGAAGATCACTGAATAGATATGTAATCCATTCCTGTTTTGCTGCTGTTGGAGAGAGGGTCTCATGTAGCTCAAGCTGGCCTAGAACTCGTTATAGAGCCTAGAACCTCTGATCCTCCTGCCGTCAGTCACAACCTGGGTACTGGCATGACGGGTGTGAGCCACCAGTCCTGCCTTATTTCTTGAGGCAGTGTCAGGCGACTACGCAGAATACAAACCCTGACTAATTAGCATTCAACCACGGTTTGCATTCCTGATCCTCAAATCAGTGAAGAATGTTCTGGGCCTGGATGCCATCTGTTCCCTTTAGACACACCTGAGCCGATCACAAGTCATCCGTGCCCGCTTGCTGAGTGGTGCACGGTGACTCCTTCACAGGGCAGTGCCCCTGCACACGTGTTCAGATCTCCTCACCCCTTGACAGAGGACACGCCTCCCTCCTGTGGAAGAGTGGGGATTGGTTGAGGAAGAAGCCACTCCCTGTAATGTAGGACAGGTGCTTCAGACCTCAGCTGAAGGCTTCTGCACCTTAGAGGGCACCTACATTGGGCAGGAGTTTGGTTACTATCTGGTTAATAATATCCCATATAAACACCATATTCCTTGTGAGTTGGAAGTAGTTCTTAGCCCTCTGTCCGTGTGCGTCCACTGACAGATGAACCAGTGTACTTAGTGTTTCTGACTTATCTTTTTCAGGTTGAAAATTGGTGTCCTCGTTTACCTTGGAGAGCAAAAAATCCCTATGAAGAAGCTGACCATAACTCATTGGTAAATGACTTTGGAACACTTTTCTCCCACCCGTGTGCTTAGGTCAGATGCTAAGGGATACACACAGCACCTTTTGGAAGTGCCAGCTGTAATCTCAAGTCTAGCTGGCCAAATCATACACCGGTTAGCGTAGATTTATTTACGGAGCAGTTCTCTGAAGGTCCCTAAATGATGGGGCCAGAGAGAGGCAGGAGCTTTGGTGCCAGATGTGGAGGCCTTGGGTGATCTAATGAGGAGACTGGCTGTAAATAATGACCAGGCTCGTCACCAGGCTCTCTTGCCTGCTAAGGAAGATTAATGAGGAAGGGTGGTCTCAGCTGCGGAGGTCAAGGGAGACTCCATAGAGAAGATGATGAGCTGAGCTGAATTTAAAAGGACAAGCCGGATTCTGTGTGACAGTGTGAGAGAGGCACATCTCTGTGGGGAGTCGGTCTTTCCTATCGTACTGCAAGGTTGGGTGGGCAGGGTCAGAGGTGTGGACACACTGGTTGAAGGTACAATTAGGAAGATAGGAAGGGACTCCAGAGACCTTTCAATGCTATCTTGAAAGCTTGGACATTTTCTTTAGACCATAGATCAACAAATCCTTCATTGTTTTTTAATGTTTTGATTTGCATTTTAATGATTTGATTTGTATGTACTTTTCTGCATGGGATCATATATACCATGTACATGTCGGGGCCCACAGAGGCAGAACGAGAGCATCAGTTCTTCAGAGGTGGAGGCAGGAGAATTAGAAGTCATGGTCATCCTTGGCTACATAAGAGAGTTCAAGGCCATCTTGGTCTACCAGAAAACCCATCATGTGCAAAAATAATAGGGCTAGTGAGATGGTTCAGCAAGTAAAGGCACCGACTGCCAAGCCTGAAGACCCAAGTTTGATTCCTGTGGATCCACATGGTTCACAAAGAGAACCAACACAAGTTGTCTTTTGACTTGCACACTCACACTCACACACACACACACACACACACACCCTAAATAAGTACAAATGTGATAAGCAAGATATTGTTCTTCTCTTTGCCCTACATTTCATCTCACTGCCGTTACTCAATTCTGCAGCCCTTGCACAGAGTGTAGCCATGGGTAATATGTAATGAAAGGCATGGCTGCGCTCCACTAAAACTTCATGTACACAAGCAGGCAGCCAGGAGGAAGGGGCCATGGCCAGCGTCTGTGGGCTCAAGTGTAGCTTGTGTGAGATTGCTGATGCAGGAAGGGAGACAGACACTAACCATACCGACTGCTAAGAGATGAATTCCGTATGCTTCAGGTGTCCTGTGACATAAAAACCAAGATTGTCCTGTTTCTCTCATGCTCTGATCAGGGGCTGCATCCAGCTACCATATCCAGAATACCAGGAGATCTAGTCTCCCTGGACCTTTTATTATTATGGTCTGAATTTTAAATTGTAACCAGCTATGGTAGAAACAAAGACCATCTCTAGCTTTTAAAAATCCTTAAAAAATCATAAATTTTGTTGGTTTGGATAGAAGATAATCATTCGTTTCTCATCTTACTCTGAGGCAAAAGAGGCCCTGTGGTAACTCTCAGAGTGTTGGCTGGCCGGTTGGAGCTGAGGACACTTTTTTCCTGGCGGTCAACTGCTTAACAGACAACCCCAAGACACAAATGCATTTCGACATGGGGTTTGAAGGTGCATCCTGTATGCTAATTGTGAGAGCTGCATGTCAGCAGAGCGCCAGCTTCCCAGTGACTACGATTCCTGATTCCTTTCTCGGTCTCTGATCTCCTGATGATGCCGCTTGTAAACAGCTCAGTAGTCAGGGGCCCTTGTTTCAATTTGCAGCCCTAGCAACGCTTGCTCATTAAAGTATTTTTAATTATATTTATTTTATGTGTTTATGCATGTGTATATGGGCATGTGCTTGTCACCATGAACGTGTGGAGACCAGAGGACAACTTTAGAAGAGTCAGCTCTCTTCCTTCCCCAGTGTGAGTCCTAGGGATTGAACTCAGATCATCGTCAGGCTGTGAGGCAAGAGCCTGTCCCTGCTTAGCCGTCTTGCCAGCACCCACCCTGGGTACTCTTTTGAAATCCTGGATTTAATTGACTCTCAGGTTTAAGATGTCCTACCGTGAAAATCATTTTGCTTCCTAGCATTTTAGTCTTCTGCTCCTTTTGTTACATCTCTTTTCTTCCCCGCTAGGCGGAAATCCGTACGGATTTTAACATTCTCTATGGCATGATGAAGAAGCACGAGGAGTTCCGTTGGATGAGACTTCGGATCCGGCGAATGGCTGACGCGTGGATCCAAGCAATCAAGTCTCTGGCAGAGAAACAAAACCTCGAGAAGAGGAAACGGAAGAAAGTGAGTTTGTTCATTCTGTTCCTTCACATGCCTGCTTTCTGTTAAAAATTAATTTTGCTTGGAAACAACAGGAAAGGAGATGCCGTGCATCCAGTGCAGCCCATCAAGGTAGATGAACTCAGCCTCTCCCTGCCTTGCCTTGAGAGTCTCTTTTCCCATACTCCATGTCTTCCTCTGTCCTCTGTGAGTATGTACACAGGCATACACATCTGCATACACATCTGCATACACATCTGCATACACGGCTCTCTGTACTCCCCCACACCACACACACACACACACATACACACACACACACACACACACACACACACACACACAGGTAGGTGGTAACTGAAGTGATCCCCAAGGACAGGAAGTGAGACTGGGCAACACTTTTCACAGCTGTTGCATCCCCTCCATTCCTTCCCTCCCTCCCTCACTTCTTTGACCATTTAAGTATTTCTCCTACTATAGAAAAATATGTATAGTACAACAGAACATTCAACATGTTAATGTGCATGGTTGAAAAGCATAAGGAATATATTGGTATGTAACCATCTTCACCACACACTCCCTCAGGAATT
>JADRCD010223676.1:0-23753 GCA_019843815.1 Montemys delectorum
CACACACACACACACACACACACACACACACACAGAGGAAGGGAGGGAAAGAGGGAGAGAGGGGAAGGAGAGAAGGAGAGAGGGAGGGAAAGGGAGAGAGGGAGGGAAAGGGAGAGAGGGAGGGAAGGAGGGAGAGACAGAGAAAGAAAAAGAGAGAGAGCGAGTGCTCCAAGCATTTCTGTGAATTGCTGAAAGCAAGAGCCAAATGTAACAAAGGAATAAAATGTAGTTCACAGTTTATTTAGGTCCTTCTGCCAGATATAAATTTAATAAATCATGATTTCCAAGGCCTTTGCTGGCTTATTGAGTCTTCCCGTTGGCAGCTGTAACTTGTAACAGTAACTGGGAAGCTGCATTTTTAGCACAAATATCAACCACTGAGCTAACTCTTCAATAAGAAGACAAATACTTTTTGTAACCAAATCATATATTCAGAACATTGTCCTTAACATGGACCTTTAGGGGCAAGGAACATTTAACAACATAAGAAAACAAACAAACTCCATCATATCTGAGCAGGAATATGGTAGCACACACAGCACAGCCCTTGTATAAATAACCACAGAAGTGTTGAGACTGAAAATGGGGGTTTCTATGATGTTCTGTTCTAAACTTAAACATTATAAAACAGAAATTGGTCCCGGTGACTTGGCATTGCCAATCAGCATTTTATAAGGATGAGCTGCTAGTATAGAACGACCAGAAGTCACCACACAAGCCAGGCTTCTTGCTGCCACGTCATCCACAGCATGGTAGTGTCAAATATTCTAACTTGATCTTGGTGAACAAACAGATTTCCTGAGTCTTCTACATGATCTCACAAAATAATTCAGAAAACTCAGAAGTAAATGCGGTTTTAAACTTTGACTTCCATTCTTCCTAAATCGGCTGCGTCTGCTTTTTGTGAGGCTCCAGACAACACTCTAGTGTCCATTTTACTTTTTAAAACTGAAGCACTGAATTGTGTGGCTGACTCTTCTTGTGACCCCAAACTATGTTGGGTGATTTTTCCCTATAGGAACTGGGGGAGAAAGGAGATATTGAGGAAATACTTTTGGTTTAGAGAATTTATAAAGTAGCTCTGGATATTAAAAGATGGGGAAATGTTATTAAAATTACAAACATGGTTTTTTTAGTGTCTTTATAAATAAAAGGCATAGGATACAGAAAGCCAATTAATAACAACAACGACAATAATAAAATATTAAATATATAGTGAACAAAGACAGAGTGGCTCATTCTTGTCAAACACCATTTGACATACTGCCTCAAATGAATTTCCTTGCTCTTTAACATCTTGCTGAGTGAAAGATCCAGCAAACACACAGTAAGTCGCCTTCAGCTCCCTAGTAACATCAAGGAACTGCCTGATGGAATGGCTACAGATAAACAGGCCATTTGCTTCAAAAGGTGCTTAAATACTCAAGAAAGACATAACAAACCCCCCTCACTGTTATCAGACGCCACGTTGTGGTAGAACATCAGACAAACTCACAAATTTACCACAAAAATGTGTGGCAAAAAAGAATAGTTTATATATGTATATATATATATATATAAATTTCTATATTTATGCCAATGTACTCACTTAGTACAAATAGCAAAATAGTATACCATTTCCTAAATATAAAATATAGCTTTCCAAAAAAATGAAACACACATTAGATATAAACCATCCAAAACTTGAACGATTGAAAACTGTTTTCAAAATTAAATGACCAGAGTAGGTCTCTTTCTGGAAGTTCCCTTCATATTGGCAAGAAGCCTGTACTACTGAAAACGTAATCCAATGCCTCTCAGAGAGAGAAAGGAAGGGCCAGGGCAGAGGGAGAAGGACAAAGAGAAAAAGCAAATGACAAGAACCACAGTCACATAACAAAGGAAGAGTCCCAAAGGGGGATCTGGCCATATAAACTAATCCAACACCAAGCTCCACACAGTTCAATGCATGTGGAGGATAGGGGGAGAAAAAATGAAAGGAAAACTAAGGAAAAAGGCAGCATCCATGAACTGGCTAATTTTTAAAAGTTTAGAAAGTAAAAGAATTGAACAGGAAACCAAAACATATCAGTATACAGAAGCTGCATACATGATGGCCTAACGCTGCGTTGACACTTTCCACATGTCAAAGATAAACGAGACATAAGCATGTGTCTGGATGTAGGTGGTAGTGAGAAGCAGGCACCCCATGGGTGGCAAGGACACCCAAACTCTACAACTAATGCTACAAATGCAAGTTCTGGAGTGTGTGACGTTGCTCTCTGTAAATGCAGCACGTTAACGCTTCCTTTCAAATCAGTGATATGACCCTGTAGAGCCCACAGCTGTGGGAACCGTCACCTAAGTGACCTCATCCACTGGAAAGCACTCAGGTGACACACAGTCACTGCAGCCTGGGAGAAGTAATAGAAAGAAATGTTTGTTTGCCTTGTTTGTAAAATTAAAGTGTATACTGCTATTTATCATCAGAGGGAAAATTTTGAAGACTTCAGAACAGCACCGTTCATGGAAGAAAAAAAGAGAATTGTTTTTCCCCAGGAATCAAATCCCAATTAACTCCTAAAAGAGTATTCCTGGCTTGTGCTGCTAACTGCCAGGTCACTGGATCAATGTGGCTGCCTTCTCTAATTCCTACAGGGTCATAAAGCCAGTAGAATATTAATAAAACTACAAAGAAAAAATGCAGACAACAATACAGGTGATGCACATAAGAAGGGAATACTAGCCTAACACTGGGCAAGAAGACAACAGGCTCAAAGTACTGTCAGTTTAAGCTACTGGAGGACAATATGAGAACATAACATGTCATATATTACCCCCTTCATTTTCATACAACAAAATATTTTTATGCAGTTATGGCTAAATCCCTTAGTAGAAATACAGAGAACTAACATCTCTCTGAAAAATGGACTCAGTAACATACCAGCTGTACCCAGTTTTGCAAGCATGTCATCTGCTTGTGAGTGTGAGGAGTCCTCGTATCTGCAGAGTTCTTAAGACAGCTAAATTACTCCTTCAGCTTCTCCATGAAAACTGAAAGAAACTCCTTCACTTCGGCCAACAGCCATGTTTTTCACATCAACAAAAGCACAGCCTTAGTCATTACTGAACTTTACTTTGTCCTAAGCCACTACTTGACTAAAATAATGCAGGGAAGGAAGTTAAGGAATGAAGTAAACATGACAAATATGATTTCCTAATAGCAATAATAACCGAGAGGCCCAGCCTTGCTGTCAAAAACAGAGGACAAAAGCAACAATTCTGTCAGCTGGAGAATCAAACAGACTCTCAGTCATCACTGTTATTAGAAACAAAAAGCACATTGGTGGCAAATCACTGCAACAGGCAGCATGGGTGTACTCTTACAGCCAAGAAATCTATCCATATACTCAAATGTAGTTCTTCATAATAGTTCAATAATCGTCATGGAACCACAGTTCTCAGGACATCTTGGAATCACCATTACTTACTTCATGGAATTTCTGAAGAAAAAAAAAATCAGTATCTCATTAGGGAAAAAAAAATTGTAAAGTGTCTGTCACCATGAATGGCTGCCAACTGTCTCATGTACGGAACTTCATCATATTCAATCTTTCTTGCTTTTTTGGTGGTGCTGGGTACAGAATCTAGGGTGTCAAATATGCTGGGCAAGTACCCAACTAAGATATAGCCCCAGATTATTATTGTCTTTTTAAAAGATTTATTATTATATGTAAGTACACTGTGGCTGTCTTCAGACACACCAGAAGAGGGCATCAGATCCCCATTGCAGATGGTTGTGAGCCACCATGTGGTTGCTGGGAATTGAACTCAGGACCTTCAGAAGAGCAGTCAATGCTTTTAACTGCTGAGCCATCTCTCCAGCCCCATAGTCCCAGATTATAAGGTTTATTATTCTATAGAATTTTCTCTTGCTTGCTCTCCTTTTCTACTATGATTGGATCTAGGGCCTTATATGCTAGCCTGATGTTCTGTTATTCTAAAGGAAAGAAGCTCTCAGCCAGAAGGAATGCCCAGTACTTCCTACCTAATCTAAGCTATCATTCAGAGTGACTTACTCAAAGTCAAAGTCCTATTTTAATTAACCATAAAGGCTAAACAGTGCTATTAACCCAAGTCTGTTGTGAATAAAATGTAAGAGACCAAAATGTAATACTTACATATCTCACTAAAAGGAGCCAGTTAAATTGTTCCCTTGGCTTTGCAATGAAACAAGCAAATCAATCTTTTCCATGTTCTGACTGCTGTTCACAGAGGAGGCCAGTGGGGAAGTCTCTGGCATTTGCTGAGAAAGAAGTGTTGTCACAGAAGACTGGCCCTCATTTTGTGGTTGGCCTGGCTGATTTATGGCCATCAGCTGATCTGGCAATGCAGCTGGTCCAGAGGTTAAAAGCTGACTACAATCTGAAAAGACAGAGAAATCAGAAACAGCTGATTAGTTAAGATTTCTGAAAAAATACTTTTTAGTTGCCAGGGGAAATTTATTACTATGCTGATCTACATTATTAAAACTAAAGTACTTGACAGTCTAACAAAATAGTTTTCACAGGACAACACTGGAATCTATCTTGGGATTCCTATAAACATATATAAAAGTATTATTGAAATTGGGAATGGTGAAGCACACCTTTAATCTCAGCATTTGGGAATTACAGCAAATGAACCTTGTGAGTTCAAGGCCAGTTGGTCTACACAGTGAGTTCTAGAACAACCATGACTAAATAGTGAGACCTTACCTCTAAATAAATGCATACATACAAATAAAAGTAGTACTTAATTACTTGACATAAGAGATGAAAATTGGTGGCTAGCTCTTTAGAAACAACTTAACTGGCTAAGATAATATTTTCTGTCGTTCTTCATTTTCCTTTCAAATTAATGGCACACACATTTTTTACACATCTTTTCATTTAACCCTCTTAACATCTTTGTGAGGTATAAAAACTATCTTTTTTTTTTTTTGGTTTTGGTTTCTGTTTCTGAGATAAGGCCTCATGTACCCTAGGCTGGCCTCAAACCCACTATGGAGCCACAGATGACTTTGAACCCTGATCCTCCTGCCTGCACCTCTGAAGGGCTAGGACTACAGGCATGTACCATTATGACCAGCCTAAAATGATTATTTTAAATTTATGCCTATAAAGGCCAAATAACTTGACCAAGGCTTCAGTCTTTAGCTGGTGGAATTCCACTCTGCTTTGACACCACTGTGCGTGTGCTTCCTGATAATGATCTGAACATTTCAAATGAGTACTGAGAAATTTGAGTTCCTTACTATTTTGAATGCCAAATAAGAACATTCCTGAAGTCTGCTGAGATGAGCTGGGAGAATTTTGTATTTGGTTTATTGTGCCTCCTGCAGTGTTATGAAATAAAGTAGCCTGTGGCTGGGGTGAAGAAGTGCTTCCTTGGATTCCAGGGATGTTGTTCTGTGGAGAATAAAGAGGAGACTGCTGCATGTCTGGCTGGTTTATACTGGTTTGCAATGCAGACATGGATGCTGGAGAGAGGAAGAGTGTAACTTGCTGCTCTTGAGAATTAGGTGACCCTTGAACCAACTGGATCTGAGGAGAGCTATGGAACAAGGAGGTCTGTGGGGACTCAGATTGCGTAGGACCTGGGTTCTGAAGTGAGGAAACTGCAGGCTGATTCTGAAATTGCATGGGCTGCTGCTCTTGGTTCATTGGGGCCATATTACTTTGCTGGTGAAAAATTGACTGGTTCTGCTGCTCCTGACTAGCCATTGGGTTCTGGTTTGGGCTAAATATCATGTTTGGTGGTGGTTGCTTCTGGGAGGCCATTGTAGCCATGGCATTCTGATTACTGAATAAAATGCTCTGTTGTTGCTGCTGCTGCTGCTGTTGCTGCTGCTGTTGTTGCTGCTGCTGCTCCTGGGATGGAGAGTTACTCTGCATGCCAACTATTGGGCGCTGTGATTGGAAAATTGAGCCTTGCTGGTTTTGAGGCATTGGATTAGGAGGAAGGGAGCCAAGGGCCACCTGAGGCGGAAATAAACCTTGCTGAGAGGGCTGTGCCTGTTCCTGGGGGAGAATAGGGCTCTGGATGTGCGAGATTGGAGGCTGCTGTTGAAAAGCAGCTTGCTGCTCAGTGTTGGATGTTGACTGAAGTGGAGAAATTGTGTTCTGGGCTGCAAAAAATGAAATCTGCTCTTCTTGGGCTACTGTGTTAGTTTGAAGATTATTGATAGAACTTTGGGAAAGAAATATGTTGGGTGACTGCTGGTCTTGAGGAACTGAAGAGCCCTGTAATACAGCGATGGTACTCTGAGAGTGAAACATTGAAGGCTGCAGTTGTTCAGAGGATGCTGTGGAAGTCTGACTGTGGACAATAGCATTTGGACTGTGAAAGATTGAACCTTGAGTTTCCTGGGAAAGGTTCTGAGCATCAGCAATAGGATTTGGAGGATGAAAGAGCTGAGCCTGTGAATGAGAAGACTGCTGCAAAAAGTTCCCAGACTGAAGTGACATCATCTCACTCCCTTGCTGAAACAAGCTATTCCCTTGTTGCTGGGTACCATTATTCTGAACACTCATCATATTTTTTGTAGATGAAAAGAGGTTTACTTGAGGTTGGCTGTCCCCACTGTGCTGCATTTGGACCATTGTCTGAAAGACACTGTTCTGAATCTGTTTTGCTTGTGCTCCAGTTTCTTCTCCATCTCCTGAACTTGCTGTCTGAAACATAGTGGAACCAGGGGTTGCAACCTGTGGTGTGGTGGTTGTGGAAGTTTCATTTCCAGAAACTGCAGGGGGAGAAGAGAACAACTCACACTGCATTTGCATGTCTTCGTTGGTAGGCAGTGCACTCATCATATGAGAAGGCTGCTGGTAAACTGGAGACTGCTGAAGGCTTCCATTTGCTGAAGCAGCTGAGGGAAAGAGTTCTGACTGAATCTGGGCAGCTGCTTGGCAAATGCTCTGTTGCATCTCCATCACCATTGCAGCTGATGACTCCATCACTTGCTGTTGCTGTTGCTGCTGCTGCTGATTAGACAGTGAATTTTCAGTCTGTTGATGGACGCTGTCAGCCCTCCCAGGTAGTAAGTTATCTGGTCTGGTGTGAACTGCAGACTCTGTCGAGGAAAACATTCCAGGGCTTACACTATTTTGAATTTGACTGACTTGGAAAATGTCTGCATTAAGCTGTTCTTGAACATTCTCATTACCATCTGGAGTAGAAAACAGAACAGACGATAACTGTTGCTGTGCCTCTAAAACCTGCTGGACCAGGTCAACGCTTCCACTAGTGCCACCAGCAGTGCTGCCTGTGAAACTTCCCGCTTGCAGCTGCTGAATAGTACTCTGAAGCTGGCTCACACTGTTTGGTGATGGGAAAATATTTGATGGTATTTGCTGCTGTAATGTCTGTGCTTGTTCTTGTAGTGGGGATTGCTGCTGCTGTGGCGCCTCAGTCAACTGTGACAAGTTAACAACTGTATCTGACTGTATCGTGTCTCTGGACGGAGCTTCTCTTGTCTGAAATTGTGTTGCCTGCTGCAGTAGTGCATCGCTGCTGGGCAGCTGACTGGAAGCAGAGACTGCTGGAAAAGTCCCGGGCTGCGAGATGTCCTGTGTTTGGATAGTCGTCAGGGTCTCTGGGTTGTATGCCTTGGGCTGAAGCTGCTGCTGAGTTTCATTTTCAGGAGGCAAGTGGGAAGATGATGGTGATGAAAAGGATGCACTGCCCGCTATGTTAGAAATGGTTTCTAAAGTTTGCTGGGTTGATCCAACAGTCTTTGTAGTCTAAAAAATAAAAAGCCACAAACAATGTGTACATATAAATATTAAAGAATCACATATATTACTCCACAAATTATTTCTAAGAATACACACAGAATAAGTTTTCACTCTACCGTATCAACAGAACTCAGTGTAAGACTGATTCTTTATGACAATGTCTGACTTTCAGTATTGTAAAGATAGTCAAACAAGCAGAACAATCAGTTATTGATATGTTTAGCCAAATTAGAATAATAAATTAATCTGATAATTTGTGTGTAACCAAGTTCAAGACACTTCCCTATTGTGGATCATCAGTAACACTGCAATGGGGAAAACAAGTGAAGAGGAGAATTAAAAAGATAGTAGAGAAGGTAACCATATCAAAATGCTTCCACTTCTGAAAATGCTAAAATTGGTACTTTAGTTAAATCAATTAATTTTGAGGGCAGGGTCTTTCTCTGTAGCCCAGGTTGGCCTTAATCTCACATCTTTGATTCCTTAGTCTCAAAACCAATTTTTAGTACTTTTGTAAATACACCTCATCTCATAGGAATGAATACCTCCTCTTACCAAAATGTGTCCTGAAGTTATTTTGTAAGCAATTTTACTGACCTATAAAACATTTGCTCTGAAAAGCAAAATTCATTAACCATATCAGATGGAAAACAGTTGCCAATGGGTCAAGAAAGGGGGATATAGCATTTTTTCTTATGTGAGATAAATATTGGGCATTCATTACATAACTCACCTGAAAAATTGGGGAAGATCTTTTCTCTGATGTTACTTCCATTGGAGTAACATCTTCAGTCTTAATCATACTGCTTGATATGAGCGGAGTGATCAGGGCACTAGGAAGGATAGTTACCTTATCTACGTTACATCCAGTCGTTTTCATTGCTACACACATAAAAAAGAAAAGTTGTAAACCGTAAGAAACAATCTGTTTACTATAGGCCATGGTTTAACTCTGGTTCATTTGTTTGAAGTAGTCTCTATACAGCCAAGCTGGCCTCAAACTTGTCATTTTCCTATCTTAACCCCTAAGAGCTCAGAGTACACCATCATACCTGGGTCAAATGTCTATTCTGGATAGATTATATCATGATTATAATTTATGATACATTCACCCCTACCCTATTTTTTGAGAAACTCTTCTCATATAGTCCATGCTGGCCTCAAATTAGATTAGTTAACTGAGGATGACCTCAAATTTTCAATCCTCCTGTCTTCACTTGGAATTACATGTGTGGGCCACTATGCCTGCTATATGCAGAGACAATTATTGAGCCCAGGGTTTAATGCATCCTAGGTAGGCATTCTGCCCACTGTTGCATTCTTACTCCTACCTAACCTCCCTTTACACTCGTGTGATTGGCTTGAAGGTTCTTGGTATGGACTGAGAAAGCAGGTTTACTTATGTGGTACCATGCTGGGGAATAAAACCCAGGGTCACCTGCCACTGAATACCTACAGCTTATAGGTCAAGTAATAAAACGAACTGGTTCAGCTATCAGCTGTATCCCACAAGCCAGATCTAAGTGACTGGAGTTATACACCATGCAACAGGGATCATGTCTTAAGAGTATTTAGCATACAGATTGGTAATCTCCAAGAGGTTAAACACTCAGGCATAATCCAGCATTCCAACCTTTTGAAGACTGATATTATTGAACTATTTCTCAGCAAGAATTCAAGAATATATAAAGTAATTTACAAATTTTGCTCTCTGAATCAGTGTTTTAGAAACTTGAACAATTCAAGGTGGTACATTAAATGCATTTCTAAACCATTTTCTACCCCACCAACCTCCACTTTCAATAGCTATTGATTTATAGCTAGGAGAGCCAATTACTGTTTTTCCACTCAGTCCCCATCCCCTCTTTGATTCTTTTTCTTTCTTCTTTTTAACTTTTCCTTGAGTTTGCCATTGGTACTTTATGGAGCCTACTGTTCTTCTAGTCTGTGAACTGATCAGGCAACTAAAGCCTGATGTAGAAGTTTGAGGCTCAAATTCTTATTACTTTGAGACTACAGAAAGAACCACAGACTCTTAAGATAGGCTCATGCTGGTCTCAGACATTCCTCTTCCTTTCTCGGCCTCCAGGGGTTAGCATTACAGTTCACATGCCACTATGCCTAGTGTTTCACAAACTTTCAAATGCCATTATTTTCATCTTTATTCAGTTTATTTCTAAATTTCCTTTTGATATTTCTGTTCTCTTTAACAAATATTTATTTATTTTTACTTTATGCATGAGTGTTCTGCCCACTAGCAGGTTTAGAGAAAGAGAGGGCATTGGACCCCTGGGAATTGGATCCTCTGCAGGAGCAGCAAAAGCTCTTAATCACTCATTAAGCCATCTCTCTAGCCACCTGCACTCTTCTTTGAGATAGACTCTCATGTTTTCCAGGGTGGCTTAAACTCAAAGCCAAAGATAACCTTGAATTTCTGATATTCTTGCCTTTCCTCTTCAAACACGGGGATTACAGGTGTACAGCACCACAACTGGTTTATGCAATGCTGAAGAGTCAACCCAAGGCCTTATGCTGTTTGTTAGCAAGCACTTTGCTTGCTACAAGTCACATCCTCAGCTCAAAACTTTCCTCCTGCCTCTGCTTTCTGAGTGCTGGGATTAAAGTCGTGTGCTGCCACCACCACCATCACCACCATCACCACCATCACCACCATCACCACCACCACCATCACCACCATCACCACCATCACCACCACCACCACCACCACCATCACCACCATCACCACCATCACCACCACCACCACCACCACCAGGCTCAAAACTTTCTCTTAATGTGAAGATTTCCTATTCTTTTTCCTATTCTCTCTATTACTGATTTCTTTTTTCAGACCCTCACTCCTTGAGACAGGGTCTATGTAGTTCTGGAATTCACTATTAGACCAGAGTGCCCTCAACCTCACAGAGAGCCTCCTGTCTCTACCTTTATTGCTGATTTCTTATTTGATTCCACTATAAATTGGAAGACATAATTTCTGAATTTCAATAAAATATCACTATCAAGAACAACAACAAAATCTGTAGTTTTCTGTCCTAAAATCTCTATTTGGTCCTTTTAAAAATATCTCCCAGGCTGGAGAGATGGCTCAGCGGTTAAGAGCACTTGACTCTCTTCCAGAGAGTTCAACTCCCAGCAACCACATGGTGGCTCACAACCATCTGTAATGGGATCCAATGTCTCTTCTGGTGTGTCTGAACACAGCTAGCTACAGTATACTCATATACATAAAATAAATACATATTTTAAAAAATCTCCCTTTTCTTTACTAAATTTCTATTTTTTAGTTTCAACTTTTAAGAAGTTTAGAATTACCTGTTGCATTAATTTCATGATCTATCTATCATTTTGTTAGACAGTTCCAACACCTTTCTTAATAATTCATATCAGTTATCTTTCATATCATTCAAGTTGTAAATTTTCTTGGTTCCAAACATAACAAAGGATTTAAAAACTATTTCAAAGCCACACTGGAGTTTGTGTTAGGAGATGGAGTTCCACTTAAAACTAATTTAAGCACGTTTATCTGCTTATCTTACTTAACCTGCACAGGTTCTGGCTTACCTAAGTACATTATAGTTTCAGTGACAACTTAGTTCTATTTTGGGTTATCTGGTCTGGCTACTTCTAACTCTACCTGATCTGTGTTTGATGCTGCCTACCTAGTGTAAAGTGCTTCCCTGGGCTATTGGTGTCTTTGGAGAAGTGAAGAAAGCATTTCTCTTGTATGTCCTCTTTGGTTTCACAGTGCCAGCAGGCTTTCTAATCTATCACTGCTGGTGTTGTTAGGGTAGAGAATCATCTACATGGGCTGTCTCCGCTACTTCTGGGTATGTGTGGCAAACTGGTTGGCTTTCTGACACTAGGCTGACATTTTTATTTGTTTTTGTTTTGTTTTTCCGAGACAGGGTTTCTCTGTGTAGTCCTGGCTGTCCTGGAACTCACTCTGTAGACCAGGCTGACCTCGAACTCAGAAATCCGCCTGTCTCTGCCTCCCAAGTGCTGGGATTAAAGGTGTGCACCACCACGCCCGGCTGTTGTTGTTTTTTAAGTATAGCTATATGCAAAATGAAGGAAAATATCAAGTTGAAAAATAAGTCTCTGCATCAGTAAAGTTAAACAAATATTTATTTTATACTTTGGAAAACACCTTGCTAAGTATCACATTAGATCGGAGAAAACAAAGCACTAAGGTTTTGCTAGTAAACACATAGGAAAGCAAACACACAGCTTTTGAGAAGAATCAACTTGGTACCTTTCATGGCTTCTTCAAAAGAGCAAGGTCTTGCTGGACTAGATATCTCCTTTTTCACATTTACATTCAAAGCACCAGCTGCTGATATTAAAAATAAAAGTCATATATTTTGTTCAATTTATTCATCTTGGTAAAATACATATTCTAATACTCTTTTCTTTAAAGATTTATTTATTTCATATATGTGGGTATACTTTCACTGTCTTCAGACACACCAGAAGACAGGATCGGATACTTATTACAGATGGTTGTAAGCCACTATGTGGTTGCTGGGGATTGAACTCAGGACCTCTGGAAGAATGGTCAGTGCTCTTAACCTCTGAGCCATCTCTCCAGTCCTCTAATACTCTTTAATTGGAGTAATTTCTCAGCACATCATTAACTTATTTACTAGAACCCTAGGTTAACTTTTTTATAACCGCAGACTACCTCCTAAAATATACTCATCTCCAAGTAAATAAAATATATAATAACCAAAACAGAAAACTTTAAGAATCCTTTTAACACATGAATGGAAGACTGACACCAAATATCAGACATTTAACACTTAACAGCTACATTAGAGCACTAGCAAGAAAAAAGGTTATCATTTACCTATATAAGTTTATTAAAAAGTACCAACTGGAAAACATTTGTCAATATTTAAAGTAAATTAAAGCACACATGATGAACATACTAGGTCTCTACTATTATGACTTTCTCTCAGTGAAACTTTGAAAAAGAATCTTTGCTAGCACTAACAGAGAACTGCAAGGCTTATACCTAGTCATGTTGCTTAAACCTTCCATAACAGCTTTTGACTTAAGGAGCTGAAGAACAGAGATCATTTCTAAATAATAATGTTAAGCTGCAAATGAGTAGGTTCTGTTTCAAATGGTCATTATTTATATTATTGTCGTTTTTTAAATTTCATGGATTCCCCTCCACCTTGTTGTTTTCTTTTCTTTTCTTTCTTTCTTTTTTTTTTTTTTGAGACAAGGTTTCCGTCAGATCTCACTACAGATGATTGTGAGCCACTATGTGGTTGCTGGGATTTGAACTCAGGACCTTCGGAAGAGCAGTCAGTGCTCTTAACCTCTGAGCCATCTCTCCAGACCCAGGAGCTTTCTTTCTTAATCACTTTTCCTCACCTTCTATTTCACTGGGTCTTGAGATATGTGGGAATAACATTATAAATAACCTGCAGAAGCAGAACTGCTAATTCTGAAATAGTCCTCATATTAGAACAAATTGAACCAATAATAGCTGCAGCAGAAACTGAGCCTCCTGGCCATGCAACAGGCAATAATTTTCATTTCCAAAATGTTCTTGCCATTTTGCCAGAGGCTTTCTTCAGGTAACTAAACAAAATAGGCAAATAACTCAGAAGTCACATTTTGGTTAAATAAATAAAATTTTAAACATTTCAGTTGCTTTTTTTTAAAAAAGATTTATTTATTTATTAATTATATGTACGTACATTGTAGCTGTCTTCAGACACCCCAGAAGAGGGCATCAGATCTCATTATGGATGGTTGTGAGCCACCATGTGGTTGCTGGGATTTGAACTCAGGACCTTCGGAAGAGCAGTCAGTGCTCTTAACCGCTGAGCCATCTCAACAGCCCCCCATTCCAGTTGCTTTTGTGGTTTGCTTTCTAAATCATTAAATGCTTAAAATTATATTTAAAACATTTATTATTTCTGGGCAATGGTGGCACACGCCTTTAATCCCAGCACTAAGGAGGCAGAGGCAATCAGATCTGAGCTTTGAGGCCAGCCTGGTCTACAGAGCAAGTTCCAGGACAGCCAGGGTGACACAGAGAAAGCCTGTGACCAGAGGTATATAGTTCAGTGGTCAAGCATGTGGTTAGCATACATAAAGGCCTGGAATCAATCCCAACATGATGGAGGGGGTGGAGAGGAGACCCCATAAACCAGCCAAGCTTTAGCAATTTCCCAGTTTTGAGTTTCACCTTTCTGTACTTAAGAGGCACTCTATAATGGTGATATGCACTAGAAAGTGACCTGTGACTAACTCTGGAGCATCAGAACTCAGGCACTCTCAGCTCTCTTATTATGAGGGAACAAGTGGAAATGATTCTCAGAGTAACAGTAGTATTTAGTAGCTGTCTTTTTATAAAATATTACTCATTTCCAAATTAGTAGGGATTCATGTTTTGGTTGTCTAGACATCAAACTTTTTCAAAGGTATAGAATTTAATTATTCATTTTAGTTCAGAACTGTTCATTCTGACATACCTGGATCTGGAGTGTAAGTAAATGGCTGAACATCATGAGATCTTCCAGCATTGGTCACAACATATATTCCCACTGATACAGGCAAAGTTATATGTTGGTCATGATATGGAGGAACCTTCACAATAAGATGGTTCTAATTAAGGAAATATAAAGAATCAGAAAGGAAATCAATGTTTAAGCAAAAAAAAAAAAAAAATAAGTAAAGTTCCTGTTATCTGCACAATTTAGAAGTCTGATTAGAAAAAAAACCACATTAGATTTTTTAAGTCAGGTCTTGTTATGGAGCTCAGACCTGCCTCAATCCCTACTTCTTTCTGCTTCATGCATATTCCCACATGCTGAGATTAGGTATGGGTCACTACACCAAACAAAAAAGGATGCTTTAAAGCTCAGGTTGATACGTGTATGTCATTCATCTTAGTATGCCATTCACGGTAAAGCCCTAATGTTTACAACAGTCTAGAAGGTCCCTGCTTAGCCAACTTCATCTCATTTCCACTCTTATCATGGTCCTTTTAATTACCAACCTCAGCTTTATCTCAGTCTTGTTCTCTCCAACTACAGTATTTTCGTCTTCTCAGATGGCAAGTTCCTTACCCATCCTCAGGTCTCAAACAAATGCTGCCTTTTCAGAAGTCTTCTCCTCCATTCCCTGTCCAGCCTTTAAAGGAGTATTCTCCTCAACCTGGTCACATTTTCATAACAGTACTTTTTTTTTAAAGATTTATTTATTTTATGTATATGAGTACACTGTAGTTATCTTTAGACACACCAGAAGAGGGCATCAGATCCTATTACAGATGGTTGTGAGCCACCATGTGGTTGCTGGGAATTGAACTCAGAACCTCTGGAAGGGTAGTCGGTGCTCTTAACCGCTGAGCCATCTCTCCAGCCCTATAACAGTACTTTTTTTTTTTTTTTTTCTTTTTTTGATTTTTCGAGACAGGGTTTCTCTATGTAGCCTTGGCTGTTCTGGAACTCACTCTGTAGACCAGGCTGTCCTCGAAATCAGAAATCTGTCTGCCTCTGCCTCCCAAGTGCTGGGATTAAAGGCATGTGCCACCACCGCCCGGTTTATAACAGTACTTTTTAACCACTTGAAATTACTGATTGTTTTTTATCTCTCTTGAACAACAATAGCAGAAGCTCCACAAAGATCTAGAGTGTTCTGTCCCACAGTCTGTCAAGATAATAGTATCATACATAAATGTACTCGGATGTCATACATAAATGTACTCGGATGTCATACATAAATGTACTCGGATGTCATTTGTGAATTCTTGCCAACCTGGCCTGAAAGTCTTACTCCTACTTCAACCTCCAAAAGCCAGGTTTTATAGGTGTGTATGCCACCATGCCCAACTCCAAGTTTTGTTTATTTCAACACCTTTTCCTCTCTCTCTAGGTTAGTTCTCCAGGATGCCAGTTCTAATTCTACTCTAAGAAAATATTTCTCAGAAAGGTACTTAACTCATTCCTCTCTTTGAAAAAAAAATACAAATTTAAAAAACAAAACCCCACAGAACCAATGACCTATCATGCTGTGATTTAGTTTGCTTATAAACTCATCTGCAAACAAAAAGTCCAAGTCTGGGCTGAGAGGACTTGCTGGTAAAAATGCTTGCTGAAAAAGCCCAATGACTTAACTTGACCCCAGAACCTATACAAAGGTGGAAGGAGAAACTGACAGAGTTGTCCTCTGACTGCCACTGCACACATATACCACACCCACCAACATCCTATATAATAAACAAACAAAACCCAATACTCTATGGACCTCTAGCATTGCGCTTGTCACACAAACCTGATGACTTGAATTTGATACCTGGATCACATGGTGAAAATAGAGCCAAGTCCATAAATCTGTTTTGACTTACACGCTACATGTCACATGTGCTTACATGATACATAAAATACTAACAGTAAAACAAACAAAAAAAAAGCTGGGCGGTGGTGGCACACGCCTTTAATCCCAGCACTTGGGAGACAAAGGCAGGTGGATTTCTGAGTTCGAGGCCAGCCTGGTCTACAGAGTGAGTCCCAGGACAGCCAAGGCTATACAGAGAAACCCTGTCTCGAAAAACCAAAAACAAAACAAAAAAAACCAAAACAAAACAAATATACTAACAGTAAATTTAAAGAATTTTACTATTTAATTATTTATAATTATCTTATTTTAAATGTTATTTATATTACATAAGTATATAATTATAAATTTATTTGCTTAAATATTATTTAATTATTGAATTAAAAGTAGACATAGCTCCACTGGTAGGGCGCTTGCTTAGCATGCGTGAAGCCCTGGTTAATCCTCAGTGATATAGAAAGTAGGTTAATGACGCATGTCTGTGATCCCAGCATGTGGGAAGCAGAGGCAGAGATTCAGTCATCCTCGGTATACAGCGAGCTCACAACTGGCCTACACTACATGAGACCTTACATCAAATGAAAAAAAGGACGTGGGGGTAGATATTCTTTCCTCAGAAGAAAGAATAGACAAATGGATAGAAGGGAAGGAGGGAGAAAAGAAACAAGTGGGAGAGAACGGGATAAGGAAAGGACGATAGAGGGGAGAGAGTAATCTAACCAATGTGTCAGAACCCAAAACATGTAGAAAGTGAGACCTTGTCTAAAATAGAAACAAGAGCAAACTAAAGCACATTCACAGCACATAAAAGTATCCTATGCATAATAAGGCTTCAATTAGGAGTGAAAATAGGTACTTAAGAAGTAAATTATAACTAGGGGTTCCTGATGTGCCCCTGAAAGAACAGACTTGAGAGCAGAGCTCCCTTCTCCCTCAGGGAGGACGGAGTAAGCTGGCAGCCTTTTGTGGGCATCTGCACAAGCTTGGTGTTGGGTCTGACTGACAAAAGTGCTCTAAAGGCCATGACTGTTACTCATGCAGAGTGGGGTTACCTGATTATGTGAAGGATAAATAAAATGTCAGAACTGGAAGGAACCTCAAGTAATTCAGCTAAGTTATCTCAACAAAAATGAATTAATTGCTGAGTAAACAACAAAATTATTAAAAAGTTTATACCTGATGGAACAATTCCATGTCAATTTCAGCTTCTGATTTCCAAGAGTTTTCATCTGATGGAAATAAAGACAGTGACTTATAAATGTTTTCAATGGTTTCATTTTATAGTTATAACTGTATTTTTATAACAAATGAAACATGGAACACTCTTTATCACTTATATGTCTACTTACCAGAAACATTTTCCTGGAAAATAACTTTAGTTCCTTTCAGAAAGTTCTTCCCAATTAAAAACACTTCTTCCTCCCCTTTCACGGAACAGCTATGCAAGCTTTTCTTCAGGATCTCAGGGACTCCTGCTGGCTGAGCTGTAAACAGACAGATGTAAGTTTTCCATAGAAGAGCCACCAACCCTTAATTCTTTTTTTTTTTTTTTTTTTTTTTTTTTAAATTTATTTATATTATATGTGAGCACACTATAGCTGTCTTCAGCTGTCTTCAGACACACCAGAAGAGGACGTCAGATCTCATTATGGGTGGTTGTGAGCCATCATGTGGTTGCTGGGATTTGAACTCAGGACCTTTGGAAGAGCAGCCAGTGCTCTTACCCGCTGAGCCATCTCGCCAGCCCTGTTTTTGTTTTTTTGAGACAGGGTTTCTCTGTATAGCTCTGGCTATCCTGGAACTCACTCTGTAGACCTGGCTGGCCTTGAACTCAGAAATTCACCTGCCTTTCCTCCCAAGAGCTGAGATTAAAGGCGTGCACCACCACCGCCCGGCCCAACCCTTAATTCTTGTCTGAAAACAACTTGTAGTCATGAATCTACTTTTATGAGTTCAAATTTGTAGATCATTAACTTGTTTTCTTTTTTTATTATTACATTTTATTTATTTTGGACCACCTGTCTCTCTGTGTATGTGTGCATGTACACACACTATAGTGGGTGGGTGGTCAGAGAACAACCTATGGGAGTCAGTTCTTTACTTCCACTATGTGGGTCCAGAGAATAAAACTCAAGTTGTCAGGTTAACTCCCAGTACCCACACAGCAGTTCACAAACACTGTAACCCCTGTTCCAGAGAATCTGATGCTTTCTTCTGGCCTCTGGCCATTACTCATGGTGTGGTGTACACACACACACACACACACACACACACACACACACACAGGCAAAATACCCATGCATGCACACTAAATTAGATAAAAAAATCTATCTTAAAAAATTAATTGTGCAATGGCTCTGATGACCCAATTAGAGTCCTAGAATTCACATGGTGGAAGGAAAGAAGCCATGCACCCCTACAAGCAATCTTCTAACTTCAGACGTGCATAGTGGCATACATACAACCAAACACATACACACACGTAGACATAAACACAGACACAAACATGCACAATAAATAAATGAATATAAAATTTGGATGTTTCCTAAGGTAAAGAATAGCTGTGGTAATTTGACAAAACTAAATACAATTTTTTAAAAAAGGTTTTAAATGACCAAGGAAGACTAGCAAGGTCATACTATCTATAATAAGATAAAAGGAAATTCAACTAAATGGAACAACATCTATTTTTCTGTTTTTAAATCAAATACAAGTTATAAAAAAATATCAATTCAGGTCTGTAATCCCAGCACTTAAGAGACTGAGATAAGACTGGGAAGATGTCTCAGTGAATAAAGTGTTTGCCATGCAAGTACTAGGATCTGAGTTTGGATTCATAGCACTCACATAAAAGTCAGTGTGGCAGTACATATCTGCAACCCCAGTGCTGGAGGACAGAGAAAAGAGGATCCTGGAGCTCACTGGTCAGCCAGCCTAGACAAACCTATAAGATTCAGGTTTTGTGCAAGACCAAGTCTCAAAATATAGGTGGAGACTAAGAAAGACAGATGGTGTACACATGCACATGTACCTGTATGCATACATATCCACACCAACACAAACACACTTACACACATAAAATAGAATCTGAGGCAGAATGACCTTGAATTGTAGGCTATTTATCAAGGACCCCCTTACCAAAGAAAATAATCCAAATAATCCGCAAGAAAAACCTCCAGAAATAGCCAGGCAGTGACAGCATACACCTTTAGTCCCGGTAGAGGCAGAGGAAAGAGGGCAGAGGTAGGTGAATCTGTGAGTTTGAGGCCAGTCTGGTCTAAGAGCAAGTTTCAGAATAGCCAGGGCTACATGGAGAAGCCCTGCTTAAAAACAAAAACAAAACAAAAACAAAAACAAAAATTCTCAGAGCTGGAGAGATGGCTAAGCAGTTAAGAACACTGGCTGCTCTTGTAGAGGTCCTGGCACCCACATTATGACACATAATTTTAATTCTGGTTCCAGGGGATCTGATGTCCTTTTCTGACCTCTGTAGGCACTAGGCAAACACATGTATATACACATGTGTATATATGTAGGCAAAACATATGTGCACATAAGTATAAAATAAATAGATCTTTAATAATTAAGAAAAGAAAAAATTGTCCCATTCACTGCTTGAAATAAATAAAAACTACAAAAGTAAAAGGCAGAAAACACTATCATCAAACTTAAAGGCATACTTTCACTTGTTTTCTTTCTACACTGAAGTTAGGGGTAGAGTTAGGTTTCTCATTCACAAGCAGGGTGCTGTACAATCAAAACTTGTAACAAGAAACGTGATGTGCCATTCTTTACAGAGTTTCTCCTCATACTTCAGTATTCTATCAGCTCATGGTAGAGATGCTTGGAAACCCTGAAGCTTGGCAACTGACTCCTGGCATCCTACTTAAATGACTTAAGTGTTTGGAAACCAACCCAAGCCACTTTAAGTGTCACAATCTCCAGGTCAAATTACATAAAATATTTTTAAAGTTACATTAAGGTTTATTTATTCAGTGTATGTGCATCACGCCTGTGGGAATCAGTCCTCTCTGCCATGTGAGTTCCAAGGATCCAACTCAGATCATAGTTTGGCAAAAAGTGCTTTTACTTGTTGAGCCATCTTGACAGCACTCAAATTATTTAAATTTTTTTAAAATTTAATTTTATGTGTTTTGCCTGAATGTGTATCTGTGTACCCCATGTATGCAGTGCCCATGGAAATAGAACAGTGCAACAGATTCCCTGGGACTGAAATTATAGACAGCTGTAACCTGTCCTACCGGTGATAGGAATCAAATTTAGGTCCTCTAGAAGATCAACCAGTGCTCTTAACTTCTGAGCCACCTCTCCAACCCTTAAATTACTTTTATAAAATCAGTATAAATGATAATAGGAAACTATAAATTTCCTTATAGAGGTCCTAAGTATTTTTCCAATGTATTTTAATACCTTTATAATCTGAGATAGATTTCCAGTAGCCCAGGCTGTCCTCCACTATGTAGCTAAGGATAACTTTCACTCCTGATCCTTTTGTCCCTACCTCCCAAGATCATCTTTAAGTTTTGCCTACAAAATTAACACAGATTTTTTTTATTTTGTTTTTGTTTTTTTGTTTTTTTCAAGACAGAGTTTCTCTGTATGGCCCTGGCTGTCCTGGAACTCACTCTGTAGACCAGGCTGTCCTCAAACTCAGAAATCCGCCTGCCTCTGCCTCCCAAGTGCTGGGATTAAAGGCATGTGCCACCACTGCCTGGTGATTTGTTTTGTCATTTTTTTTCTGAGACAGATCTTGTCTTTCAGAATAGGCTGGCCTACAATCATGGCAGTCTTCTTGTTTCTATTCCTAGTCACTAAGATTATAGTTTGTGCCACCATACCCAGCTGACTACAACTTTGTTTTTGGTCAAAGAGGCTTTTTTCTCCAGCCTAGACTTTAACTTCTGGGTTCACAGTATCTGCATGCCTTAGCATTCCACGTGGCTAGGAGCATAAGGGCTTGTCACTTGTGTTCTCTTGGCTACAACTTTTAATATGTTCAACATGACCATATAAGCTGAAGTATAACACATTAATATTTACAGATATCTGAAAAATTGACATGGTAAACTTAAGAACTCTTCATATACCTAGCATCTTCATATTTTCTTACTTACTGCATAAAATGGGGGAAGAAGGTGTCTGCAGTGTCAGAGTGGAGCCATCTTTCCTTGTGATATTAACTCGAAAAACCAATCTGGCACGAGTGCTCTTTTTCTTAGAACCAGCAATTCCAATTCTGGCTTCAACATCGGCATTCCTCAGCTTCAATATTCCTACACAGTCCACCCTAAAACAGAGAAAATACACCAAGTGACACAGTTGTTATATAAACAGTATAATGTTTTCTGCCCCTGAAACAGGGATTCTATGTGTGGCCCTGTTCTGGAACTTGTTCTTTACACCAGGCTAGCTTCAAACACAAAGAGAGATCCACCTGCCTCTGCTTCCTGAGTGCTGGGATTAAAGGCCACCACCTGGCAAAAGTCAACATTTTATGATAAGTTTACTTTTTAAAAAGGCTGATTCTTGGCCAGACAGTGGTGGTGCACACCTTCAATCCTAGCACTCAGGAAGCAGAGGTAGGTGGATCTCTGTGAGTTCTAGTCTACAGAGTGAATGTCAAATAGTCAGGGCTGTTATACACAGAAATCCTGTCGAGAGAGAGAGAGAGAGAGAGAGAGAGAGAGAGACAGACACAGACAGACACAGAGAGACAGACAGAGACAGAGAGACAGAGAGAGAGAGAAGAGAGAGAAGGAAGGAAGAAGGGAAGGCAGGCAGGCAGGCAGGCGAGCAAGCAAGCAGGCTGATTAATCCTTTGAATATGTAATAGTCATAAGGTCCCAAACTCACAAAATACCAAAGGATAAATTTTAAATATTCAAAGCCCCTAATCTTGTTAATTTTCTGTTTAGCATGGAAAAATCAGTAAACAAAATTATTTTTAAAATATGAACATAAGTGGGGCTGGAGAGATGGCTCAGCGGTTTAGAGCACTGACTACTTTCCAGAGGTCCTGAATTCAATTCCCAGCAACCACATGGTGGCTCACAACCATGTGTAATGGGATCTGATGCCCTCTTCTGGTGTGTCTGAAAGAGCAATGGTGTACTCACATATATAAAATATGAACATAAGTAGTAGCCTCTACAAATTTGAGGCCAGTCTGGTCTTCAGAGTAAGTTCCAGGATAACCAGGGCTACATAGAGAAACCCAATATTTTCATGATTATCATATGAGTATAATATAATAAAAAATTCTTGGGAGCTGAGAGAGATGGCTCAGAGATTAAAAGCACTCGATGCTTGCTTGGGTTCCTAGCAGCAATGTAGGTTAGTTATTTTATTTCCAGGAGATCCAATATCTTCCTCTTGTCTCTGTGGGCAATTGCACACACATAATGCACAGAAATTCACATAGGGATACACACATACACATAAGTAAAATAAATCTATTTTAAAATTTGCTAAGAGCCAGGTGTGGTAGTGTACACATTAGTTCCAGGACAGCCAGGGCAACGTAGAAAGAGCCTATCTATAAAACAAAAAACAAGGGGGCTGGTGATATGGCTCAGCGGGTAAGAGCACTGACTGTTCTTCCGAAGGTCTTGAGTTCAGATCCCAGCAACCACATGGTGGCTCACAACCACCCGTAATGAGATCTGATGCCCTCTTCTGGTGTGGCTGAAGACAGCGGCAGTGTACTTATGTATAACAATAAATAAATCTTTAAAACAAAACAAAACAAAACAAACAAAAACCCCCAAAACAACAAAAACTCAATAAACAAACAAATAAATGTCAATAAATGAAATATAAAGTGTTGCCAGGCACAGTGGACCACATCTTAATTCCTAACATTCAGGTGGCAGATCTCTGTGAATATGAGGCCAGCCTGGTCTATATAGAGGTTTCTAGGCTAATCAGAGTAACTTATAAAACTCTATTTTAAAAAAAAAGGGGGGTAGGGGTGGGGGCTGGAAAGATGACTCAGTGGTTAAGAGAACTGGCTGCTCTTCTAGAAGTCCTGAGTTCAATTCCCAACAACTATATGGTGGCTCACAACCATCTATAGTAAGATCTGGTGCCCTCTTTTGACCTGTGGCCATGTATGCATGGTGAATCATAATAAATAAATCGTAAACAAAAAAAGGAGGGGGTAAATTTATTAGGTACTTACGCCAGTGTCATGTTGTTGCTAGGATCAAGACCGACTTCTATAACTGTGGTACCTTCAATGTCCACTTCTTTGCAGGGAGTTGTATTTCGCCCAGTTACTCTACAGGCCTGATAGAATCCGTGTGGTTTTACTCGACCAGAATCATTGCCCACAAATACCTGCAATACCACTGGTTCATTATGGCCTTCCAGCTGGAAACAGATAACATACACCATAAACACTAGTTAGCATTTCAAATAAACTCATTATAAACTAAACATTCAAAATCAATCCTGTCCTTCCTTCTTTTTTGTGTGTTGAAGACTGAGCCTAGGAGCTCAAAAATGCTAGGCTCCTAGTCTACCCATGCCATCACCCAGTCCACACATTTCTTTCTTTCTTTCTTTCTTTCTTTCTTTCTTTCTTTCTTTCTTTCTTTC